>NW_020769355.1:5093909-5146881 GCF_900518735.1 Pseudonaja textilis
AAGAAAGAAAGAAAGAAAGAAAGAAAGAAAGAAAGAAAGAAAGAAAGCAATGGGGAGGAAAAACTGCAAAGAGCTCTGGCCATCTAATGGCATGAGGGGAAAAAAAAGCATCATTCCCACTTTAGATTTTTCTAGCTTGGGTGAGATTCAGTCTTGTTCCATTAGCATAATATTGAATTAAACAGCCCACTAGAGAAACGCAGATTAAGATGAGGATCCTGAGATGTGATGACCACAAGCAATCTTTTCCCCCGCTGTTTTGATTGCAGAATGTGCTATTATGCTGCCAAACCAGATTTCACCCCGACTCTGTTTTTGCTGCTTTGTTTTGGTTCCTGTATGTCATTGATTGCTCTGGACGTCTCCCATATTGAAAATCAGTGGTGGCTAGCAGACGCTTGGTGTGTGTTTTTTGTCTCCGTACTTCAGGGGTTTGCTTGCTTATGAAGTCTCGGCCTTTTAACAGCTGCTTGCTCCCTCTGCGGAGAAGCAACTTTTCTCTCAGCCTAATCCAGGGGTGTCAAATTCAAGGCCCACGGAGTGCTTAGATCTGGCCCGTAGGGCCGGCCTGGAAAGAAGCGAAGGACCAGCCTGCGGTGCCTCTGCCGGCGGAAACGGGGGGAAAAAAAACACAAAAAAACAAAACAAAAGGAGAAATGCATTTCTCCTTTTGCATTTGAGCATGCAAGAAGGAACAGGAAAGGAGAAAGAGAAAGAGGAAAGACAAAGAAAAAGAAGGGAAGACGGGAAGAGAGCAAGGAAGGAAAAATAAGGAAAGAGGGGAAGGAAGAAGAAAGGAGAATGAACAGGGAAGGAGAAAGAAGATAAAGTAAGTAAGTAAGTAAGTAAGTAAGTAAGTAAATAAGTAAGTAAATAAGTAAGTAAGTAAATAAGTAAGTAAGTAAATAAGTAAGTAAGTAAATAAGTAAGTAAATAAGTAAGTAAGTAAATAAGTAACTAAGGAAGTGTAGAAAATTAGCACCCACACCTCTCCTAGAAGAATGAAATATTCTAGGAAACATTAAAAAGACAGAATATTATATTTCCCTGGATGAAGAAAAGGAGAAACGTGTTTTAAAGACAAAGCAGCTTCCTGCAGCTCCCTGCCCCCCCCCCTTCAGCTCCAGGGTGATGGGATTAAGACATGGCCCCCAGGAAATGATAGGATTACCCATCTCACCACATGGCACCTCGCAGGAATGCACGTGCCCGCACTCCTTGGGTAAAGCCTTATGTGTCCCCACAAACCATAAAAAGTCTACCCCCCCCCCCCCCCCCGCCCCCCGGGAGTCTGACAGCCAATAGGATACCCTTCTCACACGGGAACAGGTAGGGCCCAACAGATGGCATAAAACCAAGGGACTCTCAGCATCTCTTCCCTTTTTGCCCAGGAGCTCCGAGGCATGTGGTCCTGTGCACCATTAAACCATCTTTCCAAGCAACTTCCATGAATCCAGTGTCTTTTGCCCCACTTGGAACTGAACCCAGAGGGATATTTCTTCCAACAGAAGGAAGGAAGGAGATTATAATGAGAGTGAGGGAGGGTCTAAAGGAAGTCCTGCCTTAGCACATGGTGCCCCCGACACAAGTCCCCTGTCATGCCCGCCATGGCCACGCCCATGGCCACCATAGCCATATCCACCATGGCCACGTCCACCATGGCCCTCTGTGGTCAAACACAACGCTGATGCGGCCCTCAATGAAATCGAGTTTGATATCCCTGGCCTAGTCCCCTCCAAGTGAACTAACATAATAATTACCAGAATTTCCAGCTATTAGCAACGGTGATTTGGATGTCAGAGAATTGTTATCTGATGGGTCAACTGTTATGTCCTGAGGACTCTAGGAGTTCTCACTCAGGTCCACTCACTTTGTGTGGGCGTTCTTCCCCCTTTCCTCATTGGTTGGTTCTCTCCAGCAGCCAGCTATAAAAGCAGGCTGCGGGGTCCAACCAGTTGCTGATTGCTGCGAGCCAGTTCCAGGCGTGGCAAGCACGGTCAGCCCTTTATTGTTATAATAAAGTATTGTTGCACTCATGCTCTGGTTCAGCCTCTCATTGCTCAAACTTAACACTGGCGACGAGGATGGGATGGCTACCAGAAGCACCATGCAACCGCTGAGTCACTAGCCACCGATCCGCAGCCCAGAGAGAGCGATCGGCCGGCTACAAGAGAAACGCTGATCCGCAGCCAGAGAGAGCGGTCAGCCAACAAAAAGAGTGAACGCTGATCCGCAGCCAGAGAAAGCGGTCTGGTTCGAAAGTTAGAAGCGTCTGTAGCCGCTTGTTAGCCCAGCTACAGGGAAAGTGAAGCGCTGCGAGCCGCAGCCGCTCAGTATTAGGCGCGAAATTCAAACGGGTGTCATTTGAATTTCAAACCAAAGAGAGACACAGCACAGCGCTGTAGTAAGTCACTAACGCCCACGCTGGCGCGAATCTAGACACCTCCAATGGCTAACAGCCAACGTGGTTAACCCAGAGAGAAAGAGAGGATAGCAAAAAACCTCTCCAGAGCTGATATCACTTGCAACCCACGAGCGCCCGTTGTCCCCAGAGAGATTTTTTCCGCACGTAGCCCAGCCGTTTCCAGCACCATGAGTTCCAACCCAGTATTCCCGGCGTTCAAACCAGACGAAGAGAAGTGGGAATCGTATAAGAACCGCTTCAATCATTACATCGATGCGGTCGGCCTGGCGGATGCGGGAGAGCATCGGAAAAAATCCTATTTCCTAATCTACTGCGGAGCCACCGTTTACGACACTGCCGCAGCACTCGTAGCTCCAAGAGAGTTGAAAAACGTTCCGTGGTCCGAGTTGCTTGAGATCCTCACTAACCACTACGCTCCCAGGCCTTCACAGATCGCCAGGAGGTTCACTTTCCGTATGAGGAAGCAATCGAGTAAGGAGACCATCAATCAATATATGGCCGCCCTCAGAACAGCAGCTCTGCACTGCGGGTTTGGAACATACCTGGAGGACATGCTCCTCGATCAATTAGTTTGTGGGGTCAAGGACCTCAACCTACAGAGGCGCCTTCTAGCAAAAAAAGACCTCAACCTCGCACAAGCGGTCGAGGAGGCCCTGGCAGCCGAGCTGGCAACGAACTCAGCCACCGAAATACAGGGCCCAAGCGCCAAGCTGGCATCGTTCCCAGTCCATTCCGAGGAGGTGGTTGCAGAGGAAACCCTCAACGACGAAAACGACGTCCACCGCCTCGCCTACGACAGACGGCCGCAGGTAGGGGCCAAACAAGAAAACACCGGTCCACCCAAGCACATCACACTGTGCCTAGCCTGCGGGGGATCGCATCAAAGGGCCACCTGCAAGTTTAAAGGAGCCACCTGCAACAACTGCCATAAAAGGGGGCACATCGCGAGAGTCTGCCAAACCCCCCAAAGCGCGGCACACAGACTCCCTCCCTCGCACTCAGGACCACAGAGGCAAGTATTAAACTGTCGCACGCACCGCCTTGCCAAGCGTACTTGCCACACTGTTAGTAAAATTTCTCTCTCCGTTTCCCTAGAAGGTAAACCGTGCCACATGGAGGTTGACACAGGGTCAGCGCTCTCAATAATTTCATGGAACACCCTCAAGAGACTCCACCCCAGCCTATCTACCACCCGGCTTCAAAGATGCCAGTTCGGCCTGAAGGACTACCAGGGGAAGACCATCCCTGTGATCGGCAGAGGCAAGTTCTTTGTCAGTTTTAGAACTTTTAAAGGTCACCTACCTCTAGTGGTAGTTAACGGCAATCTACCCACCTTATTGGGGCTCGATTGGTTTCCCCACCTCGGCCTAGGGCTAACAGGAGTCCATGCTGTCTCAACCTTAGACACTGACTCCTTATTCACTGATTACGCAGATGTGTTCAGTGAGGAGCTGGGGTGTTATAATGGAACCCCCATCTCATTCGCAGTTGACCCCCAGGCAGTCCCAATCAGACTAAAACCGCGCAGAGTTCCATTTGCTATTCGGCCAAAACTAGACGCTGAATTGGATAAACTATTAAAACAAGGGGTCATTGAGCCAACAGATTTCGCCAAGTGGGAGACGCCCATTGTCACACCCCTCAAAAAAGATGGTAGCCTGAGAATTTGCTCGGACTACAAGACAACAATCAATAAATATTTACAAGTTAGCGCCTACCCTGTGCCCGTCATTCAGCACTTATTACACACATTCGAGCCGGGCAGTATTTTTGCTAAATTGGACATGTCTCAAGCGTATCAGCAGTTCCCTGTTGATAACCAAACAGCGGAACTTCAGACCATCGTCACTCACAGGGGTGCCTTCCGATGCAAGCGTCTCCAATTTGGCATAAGTGTTGCCCCAGGGATTTTTCAGTCCCTCATGGAGCGGATTTTACAGGGCCTCCCTGGTGTAGTACCCTACTTCGACGACATCTTGGTCTCGGCCAGGGACAGACCCCAACTCTTCCAGAGAGTGCGAGCAGTGTTAGAGAGGTTCAGACAGCATGGCCTCAAGTTAAAAAAAGAAAAATGCGCCATTGCCACTAGACAGGTGGACTTTCTGGGTTATAAAATTGACGCCTCTGGCATTCACCCCCTGGAGTCCAAGGTTAGGGCAATCCACGAGGCTCCCACTCCAACCTCCAAAACGGAGCTACAAGCTTTCTTGGGGCTGCTGAACTTTTACGCATCCTTCTTGCCCCATAAAGCCTCAGTAGCTGAACCCCTTCACAGATTATTGGACAAACAGTCACCGTGGCACTGGGGGCACAAAGAAGACCAGGCGTTTAACGCCGTCAAATCACTACTCACGTCAGAGGCGGTGCTTATCCAATTCGACCCTAACCTTCCTTTAGTACTGGCAGCAGACGCATCCCCTTTTGGAATTGGGGCGGTCCTTAGTCACAGACTTCCCAATGGCGCCGAGGCTCCCATCGCCTTTTTCTCAAGGACGCTCTCGGCCACGGAACGCAATTACAGCCAGATCGACAAGGAAGCCCTAGCAGCTGTTGCGGCCGTGAAAAAGTTTCACGAATTCCTTTTTGGCCATTTTTTCGAACTGGTTACGGACCATAAGCCCCTCCTGGGCCTACTGGCCGGGGACAAACAGACCCCTCAGGTCCTTTCCCCTAGAATGACAAGGTGGACACTCTTCCTAGCGGCCTACTCCTACAAACTTATTCACCGCCCGGGCAAAACACTGTCCCACGCCGATGCCCTCAGTCGCTGCCCCTTACCCGCTCCGGCTGAAGACCCTGCTCCTGTCAACGCCATTTTCGAGATCACCCAGTTGGACCTGCCCATCACCGCCCTTGACATCGCCACCAAAACCAAGGCAGACCAAACGCTCGCCCAGGTGCTCGACTGGGTGAGGAGGGGGTGGCCGAGTGGCATCGTTGATAACAAATTAACACCCTTTAAGACTCGCATGCAGGAGCTGTCCAGTTTGCAGGGTTGTCTACTATGGGGCACTCGAGTGGTCATTCCGACCTCGCTGCGTACCCGAGTCCTGGAGGCGTTGCACGAGGGACACCCTGGCATCGTGAGAATGAAAGCATTAGCACGCAGCTACGTGTGGTGGCCGGGTCTAGACGAGGACATTGTCAATTGGGTAAGTTCCTGCAACATCTGTCAGGAATCCCGTCCTGCTCCCCCCATTGCCACCCCTACCAGATGGGAGAGCGCCAGCGGCCCTTGGTCTAGAATCCATATCGATCTGGCCGGCCCCTTGCATGGGAAGATGTTCCTAGTGGTCGTGGATGCTTATTCCAAATGGATTGATGTAGCACAGCTATCCACGACCACCACACTAGCAATCACCAACGTGTTAACGCGCCTGTTCGTTACGCACGGACTACCCGACTCCATTGTCTCCGATAATGGCCCACAGTTCGCATCAATAGAGTTCAGCCGTTTTGCTGCCAACCTGGGCATCCGCCACATTTTCACAGCCCCATTTCACCCTGCCAGTAATGGGTTGGCGGAAAGAGCCGTCAGGACCACCAAAGAAGCCCTCGCCAGGTTCAGCAGGGATGACTGGCACCACAAACTCTCACGGTTCCTGATGAGCCAGCACTCAACCCCCTGTTCAGTCACCAATAAGTCCCCAGCGGAGCTCCTGATGGGCCGGCGCCTGAGGACTGTATTGGACAGACTTCACCCACAATACTGCCCTGACTCTCCCCTCGCTTCCACTTCGGGGGTTAGACATTTTATGTTACAGGAGCCGGTATTCGCGAGGAATTTCGCTGGGGACCCACTATGGATTCCAGGCGAGGTCATCGCCATCACCGGGCCGAGATCGTATAGGGTCAGGCTGGAGGATGGTCGCGTCTGGAGGAGGCACATAGACCAACTGCGGAGGCGCCACAGCACCCTTGCCAGCAGGAATCCAGAGTCACCAGACGAAGGGGAACCGCCCCATCTGCCTCTCAGCCTCATCGCACCCAACGTCCAGTCCGCACCAACAGTCGTTCCGGTCAGCCCGAACTCGGACAACAGCGCCCCGAGAGTTGACCAGCCTGATCCAGCCCACGGGAACTCGCCCCCAGTATCCAACCCTGTGAGTCCCGAGGATGCCCAATCCGGAGAGCGCGTTGGCGACACGCTGCCGGCTCAACCGTCACAGACTGATTCTGAACGGACAGACAATGTTCCCGAGCTGCGCCGTTCCGGGCGCCAACACAAACCCCCCGTCTACCTCAAGGACTATGCATGTTCGCATCTGGGGGGAAGGGGTGTTATGTCCTGAGGACTCTAGGAGTTCTCACTCAGGTCCACTCACTTTGTGTGGGCGTCCTTCCCCCTTTCCTCATTGGTTGGTTCTCTCCAGCAGCCAGCTATAAAAGCAGGCTGCGGGGTCCAACCAGTTGCTGATTGCTGCGAGCCAGTTCCAGGCGTGGCAAGCACGGTCAGCCCTTTATTGTTATAATAAAGTATTGTTGCACTCATGCTCTGGTTCAGCCTCTCATTGCTCAAACTTAACATCAACAGTTTGAGGAAATATTTCAGGTGACCAGCTCTGGCTTTCCAGATCTTGAATAGGCCCACTTAAGAAATTAGAATGTTTAAATTCCCAGGAACCTCTAAGGATTCTTTGAGCGGATGCCAAGTCAGAATAATTGTTCAGTAACGTAATTCCCTCTACAATGGAGTCAGGTCTAAATGAATAACATTGGCTTTCTGATTAATCTGCCTGGGTCCCCCTCCTGCCCAGCTGAGAGATGAGTTCAGTCTTTTGTGTGGTATGGCCACATGCCCAGAAGTAGGTAACGGCAGAACAAAGGAGTGATCAGGGTTGGATAAAACATGTGACTCAATTTTAAATGTAAAATTGAATTAACATTAATTAAATAGAATCAATACGATTGTCCCCATATATTTAACCATTTCCCCTTTCAATCACCCTAAATATGCGATTTAGAGGCAATTATTTTTGTGGAAGAATTTAGAAAACTGCCCCATAGAAAGGGCACAAGCTGCCTCCAAGTGTCCTTACCTAAATTGACTTTGGACTTCTTTCCCAAAAGGTTGAATTCATCAAATATTCTGGATGTTGAGATCACCCGCAGCTTGAAAACAAAGTAACAAAAGCGCAAGAGTTTGAGATGGGGGGGGGAAGGGGAGTACTAATTAGTGTAGGAATGGGAAGGTGCTAGATTGGGATTTACTGGCAGATGAATTATTTTGTTGAGGAGCTTTGGGAAATCAAGGGAGTGAAGAGACGCCTAGAGTAAAGCTGATGGAAAACTAACAGTGCCAATGACGAGGTAGCAATACAAACCCATAGTTGGGTACTTGGTAGCAGTGAGCGGTTCAGAGCATGCGTGTCTATGCATTTCAATAACCCTGCAAAGCATGACCACCACTGCCCTGTGGAGAAGAATGCATGGAATTGTATGCTTCCAGGCTGCTTTGCTTATGTACAAGGTTCGGTTTTGTTTGTTTGTCGCCGTTAGTCCATCGTATTGGTTTTGGGTTAGGCAATCATGCAAAGTGACCAGCGTTACATCTTGCAATGCAATTTGGGATTCTTTTGGTACTGTGAATTCTGAGGAAGTAAATGGGGGTGGGGTCTATCATCTAGTAACTGGACCAGTGGTGGGATTCAAATTATTTTTACTACTAGTTCTGTGGACTTGGCTTGGTGGGCATGTTAGGGGAAGGTTACTGCAAAATA
Organism: Pseudonaja textilis; assembly: GCF_900518735.1. The sequence goes on from NW_020769355.1 coordinate 5,102,055, forward strand.
CCATTCCTTCCCCACTCCTGGGGGAAGGATATACTGCAAAATCTCCTTTCCCTCCCCATCCCACTAACCTGCTTTCCAGCTCCATTCTCCTGTGCCAAAGAAGACCCAGCCGATCAGCTGGGACTCGGGAGACAGAGAATAAATAGGGGCAGGGCCAGTCAGAGATGGGATTTGCCGGTTCTCCGAACTCCTCAAAATTTCCACTACCGGTTCTCCAGAACTGGTCAGAACCTGCTGAATACCACCTCTGAACTAGACCCATGCAGGAGTGGGATTCAAATTCATTTAACAAGCAGTTGTGTGGGTGTGGCTAGGTGGGCGTGGCTAGGTGGGTGTGGTCATATAACTGGGTGGCCGTTGCTTTTTTTTTTTCAGCCATCCCATTTTTTTTGGCCCACTGGGGTGTTTTTACTCCCAGAAGACTTCCCTTGGGCCCAGGAAGGCGTATGGTGCACAGTCCCCAAAGCCCCCCTTTTTGCCTCCTGGGCCTCAGGGAAGCCTCCTGGGCAAAGCAGTAAAACAGCTAGGGGGATCCGGCACAGCTGATCATCGGAACAGCTGATCGTTGGGAGGGAGAGAAAAAAGAAATACCTTAAGGAGTGACTGGGTGGGGGAGAACACAGTCAGCAATGTCGGGCATAGGCACAATGTTGCGCGTGAGCCATAAGGACTGACTGGGAGGGGAGGGACGGACGGAGAGGGGTGGGGCAACTGGATTTTGTTTGAAGGAGAGTGGGGTGCCACCAGATGTTAATGGGACAACGGTGTGCTCTTTCTTTAAGCAGCAATTCTTCAGACAATTTCCACCCTGTTTCCAACCTTACACTTTTGGGGAGGAAATGAAGAAGGTGATGAAGTACAAAATACCCCATATCTATTTCTTCTGTTATGTTTTTATTCTTTTGAAGGGGGCGTTATGTTTGGAATGATGGTATTGGGCTTTGTTGTGTTTTATCATATGGACTGTTTATTAGTGTTTTTCAATCTTTGTGTATTTCCCAGAAACTAGAGATAAGGGTGATATAAACCTGTCAATAAATAATCAATACATTGATCAACAAGGATTTCTAGTTCCCAGGGTGGTGGGTTTTTGTTTTTTTTTGATAACAGCATTTTTCCCTTGATTTATTTGCATATAGGATAAACCATATGGACATTAGGGCTGTGCCATGCTTCAAAATAACAACCGTCCACAACTTTTAAAGCAGTTGTGCCCTTTAACAGAAGCTACTTGAAAGACTTGCATTTTCCAAGCCCCTTTTCTGAATTGGTCTGAAGCACCAACTAGCAGCACTCCTGGGTGCTTCAAAAGAAATACATAATATATAAGTTTGCAGGGATGCTATTTTGGTCATGCTGGCTAGAAATGCTCAAACTTGTTTTTCCCCACACATATCTGGAAAGCAAAGATTGGGGAATGGTGGCTCACAGTTAAATCAGTGTGAAAGGAAATCAAATTCATCATTACTTGGATTCCAAGAATATTTCCTTTTCTTTGTCAGGTCTGCCATCTTCAGCCACTTTGTTTTGTTTCACTGGCATCCTATCATAAATGGAGCGAGGGAAGGAGGAAGGAATTTGAGGAAATTTGAGCTGGAGGGAAGAAGATGGATGAATGGGAAGGAGGAAAATATGTTGAGAGGAACCAGAGGTGTTAAACTGGAATAAACCAGTTGCCAAGAATTGTCTAGCCTGGGAAAGGAATGTGAAACCACTTCCAGAAGTGCCCAACATCAAAGCGGTTCTCAAAACATCAAACCGAGATCCATTGGTCAAGTGGGGAGGGCCATGAAAAGGGGAAAACCGTAATCTGTGTGCAGGAATACTCAGATCTAGCCTTACTTTTTCTGCAACAACTGCTCCTTAGTAAAAGAACCAAATGGAGTCGAGGGTCTTTCTTTTCTAGCGATCTAACTGGGGCAGGTCTGACAGTCATATTTGGTGAAGGCCTGGAGCAGAGTTCCAATGGTTCAGCAGAGCTTCAGACACAAAGCAGAACTTGGAACCTCTTAGAATCTCTGACCTAAGTCATCCTTAGGGTAGTTGCCTTTCCCTAATCCAACCAAGAGGATATATATATTTAGTTCTGTCAAGGCTGTCTTCTTCTTAAAGCTTGTGCTTTGGTTTCAGGCAAATGTCTACCGATGAGAAAGGTTTGCACGAAGCCTTAAATATAATTCTGGCTCTATACATATGTCTAGAAGAAGTCTAAAATATTTCAGGGAATTCAGATTGATCAAACCGGACAGAACTGCCTCCCTTCTGCTGGAATGATAAAATTTCTGAGCAACGCCATCCATCGGTGGGTTTGCACAATCAGCCGTGACAGCAGGCCAATTTCTTAGGGAAATGGCTGGTTTCCTTAAAAAGGCAGCTCAGATGGCATTTCTTCAGCATCCTTTCTTCAGCTAGAAGATATATAACAAAGGCTGGAGAACTGCTCCTATGATTCATGCCTAAGATTAACTGCAGTGTGCTGCAATTGGAAAACACAAGGAAAGGCTAGAGAAGAGTGGGGATGAAAGTGGTTTGCAAAATGACATTTCCTATAGCCGCGCATTAAGTAGGATACAGACTGGAAGGCAGCTATTTCACTAATGTAGCCATTCTGATAGTTGCTCCCCATTTCCTATATTTTAGGGGCATGTCTGGATTTGGGAATAAACCAGGCCAAAAACGAAGCAGAATTAGTACAACGTGAGAAGAAAATGAAGCCTTTGTGTGTGTTTTTTTCTCAGATAATATTGCGACCTTCACATGACTACAGTTATTTGATTAAGACATAAATGTGCTGGTTTCTTCGGGATGCAAATTTTTTTTTCCATGTGCAAAGCAATTAACCTGATTTGTTTTCTTGCATGGTGGATATATTCATTGAACAATAACCATTAGGCTTTGCAGTTCTGAATTGGCCCCTGCACACGTTATCTCACAATGACACTGTGAAGGGAGCCCACTTGCCCAATTCCCCTAATGCTGATGGACTGGGCAGCAGACTGAAGTTCAGAGAAAGTAATGGTGCATAAGAACATTGACCGAATTCATGGCAGGGTTCAGCCTCACTGCGACTAATCCATCTCCCTTTTCTCAAATCCTCCATTACACGAATGCAGGTAGTCTTCGACTTACAACCCAGGCCCCCAATTTCTGTGGCTAAGAGAAACATTTGTTAAGTGAATTTTGCCCCATTTTATGACATCTTTTGTCACAGCTGTTGAGAGAATCACTGCTGTGGTCAAGTTAATAACACGATTGTTAGATGACTAGGACTTCCTCATTGGCTTTACTCGTCGGAAGGTTGCAAAAGACGATCCCATGATTCCGGAACATTGCAACGGTCATAAATATATGCCAGTTGCCAAGCCTCTGAGTTTTGACCATGTGACCATGGGGATGCTGCAAAGGTTATACGTATGAAAAATGGTCATAAGTCACTTTTTTTTCAGTGCTCTCTTAAGTTTGAACAATCACTAGATGAACTGCTGTAAATCAAGAACTGCTTGTAGACGTGTGTCGACACAGTTCAGTCCTTCTCCTCTCCTCGCCATTGCAGTAACCCTTCCCTAAATATTTTGAAGTTGGAAAAACCTCCCAATCCACGAAGGGTGCGCAGAGGTCTGCTGGCCCTTCGTAACTTTCCCAGCTTCCAACTCAGTGGTGGGATTCATTTTTTTTTCTTACTGGTTCTGTGGGCGTGGCTCGCTGGGCGTGGCAGGGGAAGGATACTGTAAAACCTCCAGTCAGAGGTGGGATTTGACGGTTCTGCGAACTACTCAAAATTTCCGCTACCAGTTCTCCAGATCTGGTCAGAACCTGTTGAATAATACCACCTCTGTTCCAACTGCAGCGGTTTATTATTAAGCCAATCCATACAGTCCAATAGGAGAGAGGAACCATCTTGTCTGCGGGTGAGACGCTTCAGCTCACCACTGGAGTATCTTTTCTTTTATTACACAGAAGGGTCTAGTTGCCAGGTTTAGTCGTTGGCATTTCCACTGAAAAAGGATTTGGCTATGAGGAAGAATGTTCTCCTCTGCCTGGCATCCAGGAGGACTATCCGGGTATACCCAAACCGCCTGATATGGAATACAGTAGTATATTGTATGCTGCCCAAAAATTGAGCTATCACATTTTGGAATGAGACTGAGGGGAGGTCCAGGAAACTATGAACTGGTCAATTGAACAAGTATTCCAGATAAATTAGTCGAAATGATAATAAAATAAAAATTAGCAAATACACGGAGGAACAAATCTTCCTGGGGTGGAAGGAAGCAACATGGCTGCCACAAAGCTAAATGATGCCTTATAAGAAGTGGTGGGATTCAAAAAAAAAAATTACTACCGGTTCTGTGGGCGTGGCTTGGTGGGCGTGGCAGGGGACAGATACTGTAAAATCTCCAGTCAGAGGTGGGATTTGCCGGTTCTCTGAACTACTGAAAATTTCCACTACCGGTTCTCCAGGACTGGTCAGAACCTGCTGAATACCCACCTCTGCTTTAAGCCTTTTTGAGCTCTTTGAGAGTGTCAGTAGATACGTGGATGGAAATGAAGCTGTAACACGATACGTCTGGATTTTTACAAAATCTTTGGTGAAGTGTGGAAGAGCGAATTCACTAGCTGGACTGAGCAGGCCTTTCTTTCCCCTCTTTGGATTCAGAGTTTTGGCACTGCCTGGGAAGGAGGGCTCAAACAGCCCTACCCTCGCCTTAACTGAAGACTTTGCCTCATAAAAAAGGAACAAAAAGCAAGCATGTGTGTGGGCATGAGAGGAAAGGATTCAAGGCTGCAGCAGAGCTAAGTGGGAAAGAGAAACCTTCAACATAAAAGCAAGCACCTCAGCAGCAGTCTCCGGTTTATTTATTTTTGCCTTTGAGTCAGTATTGGTTCCTGGTGGCTGCCTCTAGATTAGTCTCTGCAGTTTTCTGGGCAACGTTTCCATAAGTGGTTTGCCACTGCCTGCTTCCTAGGGCTGAGAGAGAGGGTCTCAGCCAATGTCGCCCAGCTGGCTTTGTACGTAAGAAAGAGCTAGAAGTCACGGTCTCCTTCCTCCTCCTAGTTTTCCCACAAGCAAAACCCCATGAGGTGGGTTGGGCTGAGAGAGAGAGGGATTGGCCCAAAGTCACCCCACCAGCTTTCATGCCTAAGATGGCATTGGAACTTGCCGTCTTCTGATTTCTAGCCTGGTGCCTTAACCATTACATCAAACTGGCTCTTCGGTCAACAAAAACTGGGATATCTGGGAGTTGCAAGACTGGTTGATGGTCAGAGCTGAGAGATGGAAGAGAAAAACAGCCTCACCATAATTTTCACCAACCTTGCAAGCAGGCTGGCAAACCCAAGAGAGACCAGGGTAGCAGCAACTCAAGGGACGAGCGTCATAAGCCAGCTTCTGAAAGAGAGGACTGTGAGTGCTGAGGAGAGGAAAACCCATTTCCAAAAGCAAAATAAAAAGTAAAATATTTTTTTTCGCAGTGGAAATGGACTAAGATTGGCTGTAAGAGCGAATGATCTGAAGAGAAAAAAAAAAGATTTAGGAACTAAGAAATAGTTAACTATTTTTTAACTGATAGTTAAGAAATAATTATTAACAATTAACTAACAGTTAACTAAAGAGCTAAGAAAAATTTAACTTAGGAAAACACAGTGCTACAAACACAGAGACAGAAGTTGTAGATTAAATAAGATGGAAATGTTGTAAAATTACAGTAATGGAAGACCGTAGGACAAGTTAGGTAAGAAAATAGAAACAAGCATAGAATTAGCAGTAAGTTTATAAACAAGAAATAGGACTTTGCCTTTGTATAATTAAAACAATGTTTGTGGGGGACAACAAAGAGTTCTTCTTTCTGTGATCTGTACCTAACACAAAGCTCGTTACTGAAGGCTTTTGAGTAAACCAAGGTCATGCAATAATTGGAGGATCTTACTCTTTTATGGATTGCTAACTTAAAAACAGAAAGAATAAGTGAGCAATTTTCTCAATAGAGGAAAGTAAGTCCTTCAGTGATTTGCATGGGACCAGTCTACCTTTAATCTGCTCATAAATTATCTTGATTTAGGGGTCATGATAATCCGGCTAAGTTTGCAGATTTTGCTAAACAAATCAGGATGATAGAAAACAAAGGTGATTGTGAAGAGCTCCACATAATAAATGCAATTCAATTTAAACAAGATGCAAGATGATGCATGCTGAGGCAAAACAAACAAACACAAAACCAATTGCATATTTTATTTTAAAAAACCATTTATCGTTAATCATTTACTCAAAAATTAAAGCAACATATCAGAGAATAATTAAAGCAGTCATAGATACCAATAGGGTGGGCTTCAAAAAATTTAGCAACCAGTTCTCTGCCTGATTGCTGGGTGGGTGTGGCCATGGTGGGCGTGGCCTAGTTGACCTCCTGTACCACCCTGGCCTGAGAGTGAAATTGGGCCACAGAGGGGCCGTTTTCTCCCTCCCTGGGCTCTGGAGGGTTTCCTCGAGCATCCGGGAGGGTGAAAATGGCTTTCCCGAGCTCCAGAGGCTCTCTGGAGGCCGGAAACAGCCCCGTTTCCAGCCTTCTGGAATTTCCAGGAAGCCTGTTTTTTGCCCTCCTCAGGCTCTGGAGGCTTTTCTCAAGCCTTGGGGGTTGGGGAATGGCCTCTCCGGGCTCCGGAGGTCCTATGGAGGCTGGAAACTGGCTGATTTCTGGCCTCCCGGAGCCTCTGGGAGGCCCGTTTTTCACCCTTTGTGAGCCTCCATGCGCCCCCCACACTTACCTGGGATCCAAAATGGGCCATGTGGGGACTCAGGGGAGGGGCAGGGTGGGCAGGGCCAGCCAGTTTGCCGAACCGGCCATAAAATTAACAGCCAGTTTGCCTGAACCAAGGTGAACCGGTAACAGCCGACCTCTGAATACCAATAAATTTTTACCGCTATTGATATACAAATATTGAGGTTCCTCAGAGACTTGAAAGTTTAGTCAAATTAGTATTTATAATACACTGATGATTTTCCTGGAAATTTCCAGAGACATGTCATCGAAGAGTAGGAAAGTATTTTTCTTCCTAAGATGACAAGGAACAGGTTAGGGTTAGTTTACCTCACCAAATGATGGAGAATGGGGTAGCATCAAAGCAGACAAGTTACTGTTTCATTCTCTTCCAACAAGTAAGGACAATGTTCCTTCAGGCAAGGGATGTTATTACTTCTACCTTCTCATAGTTAGGATGGGAAATATTACAGTGCACAGCGATAAATAATCTTATATGACATGACCAAACGGGGCTGTTGTGTTTTGTTCTGGATGTCATCACAAAGGTTTCAAATCTGACAGATTTTCACAGGGCTGAATGAAGTCAAATAGTGGACTGATAGATGTTGTAGATCGGTAAGAATGGCATTCTTCCATGGAATATATAAAATTATCCCTTGGAAGCTCAGGTGCTAGAGTGTTACCTCTCAAAAAGAATTTAAGCCAATAGTTCAGGCTCCAAAGCTGTGCATAGATCATAATAAAAATTAGGTCAAATTCTAGTCGCATTGGAAGAGTTCAAGTACTCATTATGGAGTTCAATATATAATAGGAACCTAATAGGTAATGCGGTGGTTAGAATGCGGTATTGCAGGTTGACTCTGCTCACTGCCAGGAGTTTAATCCTGATCGGCTCAAGATTGTCTCAGACTTCCATCTTTCCAAGGTCAGTAAAACGAGGAGCCAGATTGTTGGGGGCAATATGCAGATTCTGTAAATTGCTTAGAGAATGCTGTAAAGTAGTATGGGAAGATGGTGAACCTATGGCACCCGTGCCAGAGGTGGCATGCAGAGCCCTCTCTGTGGGTGCATGAACTGCCACCCTAGCTCAACTCCCGCTGCACATGTGCGCTTGCCCCCCACCAGCCTGTTGATCTTTGGGTCTCTGCCACACATGTGGGGGGGTGCAGGGCACTTTCGGGGGGACAGGTCTCATGTGCAGGGGACATGCATGTGGAGGGTGATGGGGTGCATGCACGGGGGACTCACATGCATGTGGAGGAGGCAGGGCACTTGCACAGGGATGCATGTGCATGCATGGGGGATAGGGCGCATGTGTGGAGATGCGTACACATAGCATTTGTGGGTTGGGCACACACTTTGGGCACTTGTTGCCAAAAAGGTGACTGACTATATCACATAGACCATCACTGACTATATACTATATATCTTACCAATAAAGGAGAATATTTGTAGCTCAGGGTTGAAATAAGGGGTCCTTGGAGCTTGCTTGTTTTCTTGGGGCGGACTTAGGGATTCTTAAATAGCTCAAACAAAGAATTCCTAAGACTGCCCCCACCCCACCCCCCACACAAATAGGGAAGAAATCAGAATATAAACAGCACTCCTTACTAGCACTGATGGTATTACCTAGGTTGGGTAATGAAATGTCTGCAAGAAAATAAGCAAGCTCAGAGAGCAACAAGTATGTGTGTGTGTGTGTGTGTGTGTATGTATGTATATGTATATGTATTTTCCCATGTCATTATAGTTGTGCTTTTAAAGTTGTTGCAATGTTTTGGCAGAATCTCATCTGCCATCATCAGGCTTCTGTATTGTGTTCGTCTGTGAGTCAGACTTTCACAGCCATTTCTGTTTTAAATTTGGGGCTGGCCTACGCTGTGCCAGAATGGTTTTTTCTTCATCCTGATACCTCCAGCTCAAACACACCCCAACCAGGCACCCAGATGAAACCTAGCTTCCTAATAAATGATAGCCGTCCATTTACTCGGAGCTAAGCCACGCTAAAAGCCTCCAATACAGGAAACACAATGTTGCCAGCCAATCAAGACAAAAAAAAAGCCACAAAACAGACAGAAGATATTAGAAACACCAATCAAACAGAACACAGCAAATTCCAAGACCATTAAACACAGACCAAGACTCCCAACCAATCAATAAACACAGACCAAGACTCCCAACTAATCAGGATGAAGAAAGTGAAGTGCTTCACTCTGTGCTTTACTCTGAGAAGCACAGAGCCGAAGACAGAAGCCTGAAGATGATGAATGAGACTTCATCGAAACGTTGCCTAGATACTTCGAATCTTACACGGGAGAAAACCCGAACAACCAAAGATCGATCTATCTATCTATCTATCTATCTATCTATCTATCTATCTATCTATCTATCTATCTATCTTTATTTATTTATTTATTTATTTATGGCATTCAGCTTTGTTTGGGTATTTTCCCACGTCATTGTAGTTGTGCTTTTAAAGTTGTAGCAATGTTTCGGCAGAATCTCATCTGCCATCATCAGGCTTCTGTATAGTGTTCTTTAAAAGCACAACTACAATGACATGGGAAGATACCTGAACAAAGCTGAATGCCATACATGTAAGTACCCGTGAAAACTTAAGAAATAAATAAATATATATATATGTACACACACACACACACACACACACACACATTTTACTCTGTGTGTGTGTGTGTGTGTGTGTGTGTGTGCTATTGCTATACAGAGTCCAGCTGTTTGAAACCAACCAAGAGAAAGATCTTGGGCAGAGAGCACAGTTGCACGAAAACATGCTGCCCCTGTGAAAAATTTGTGGCCAGAGATCATCAGGAAAGGGATGACTATAAACATATTCATTCCTTATACAAATCTTCCCAATGCTGACATAAAGTATAAGGTTGATAGAGAATGTAATTGAGTTGGGGGGCAAAGGGCAATCAAAACGATCCATGGCTTGAACGACTCCTGTCTGATAAAAGGTTAGAAGATCTGGAACTCTTTAGCTGAGAAAAAGGATAAGTGAGGGGAATATGTGCTCAAGCTGTTTAAAATCCTATATAGCATGGAAAAAGTGGGCAGAAAGAAGGGTGTCTCCAGCTCTCAAGATACGAGGAGTCGTCCAATGAAATGGTTAGAAGGAGATTTAGACCAGCTTAACAAAAGCACTTCTTCACATAGTGCATAATTATCTCTTGGAATTCATTACTACAACATGCAATGACAGCCATTAACCTGTATGGCTTTAAAAGGGGATGTAATAAAAAAAAAAAGCAAGAATAGAAAGACTGGTTATAGGAAATGCTTGGAAGCTATTATTTCTAGCAAAGGAGAGGTTAGCAAAGTTATGACTGGATGTCCAGATTTCTGCACTTGTGCTGTTTTCTTATTTTGGACCTGGAGGCAGTAAAATACAGTAGTTAAGCATGGAGTCCAGTTTGCAGAAATATATCGGGTTTAATTCTGTATTATGTTCAGATTATATCGGTTTTTGTTCTTTTGCATACAACTGTGAGTACTAACATTATCTTCAAAGATACTACATTTCTGGCATAAGAAGTCAGCTGACAAAACTCTTTTTAAACATCCACCGAGTAATGCAAAAAGATCAAAATGGTTTTTGAATGAATTACTCATTTTAAGTTCATAAAAATATTTTTAATATTTTAAAAAAATGGGAGACCACTGATTTTGTAATGTAAGAAATTTCAAATCTCTGTTCCAGGTTTTATATAACTGTCCATTCATATATAGTTTAGTAAAGTTTTAAATTCATTTATTTAGCATATAACGTAGCAAACATGAACGAGCAATATACATTAATAAATTTATTAAAATTGATATTTATTATTTATAAAATAATCATGTTATTAAATAATAATGTTATTTATTCATTTGTTATTAAATTGTTGGCTTATTTTGTAAAAAAAAATCTTGTCTAACTTATTCTAAAATATAGCGCTACTGAGAATGCCAGTTCAGCATGTCCACATTAACAACACAACAAATGTTTTGTCTGAATATATTTCTATTGACCTGTTTTTTGGCAATTTATAGACTTTCTGTAACCTTTTGGAAGTTTTAAAAGCAACATGAACAATTTAGTTGCTCAAGGGAACAAATTTACTTTCAGACCATACAATACTTCCCTGAAAATTTGAGTCATCATTCTAAAATAGGGATTATTTCAAAGAGCCAATTTCTCATGAGAAGAAGAATCATATTTTAATTTCTTACCACTGTTGTCCAAATATGTGTCACTGCCTTCAGAGCTGGAAGTACAAGATAATTTTTACTATGTTTAGAACTAAGTACTTGACAAGATTTCAAAAGCGCCAAACAATAGCTTTCTAATTGGACTCAGAATGGTATATATTCAATACCCTTTGTGTTTCTTAAAACAGAGATTAACAAACATGTCCAATGATTAAATGAAAAATCAGCCCAATCCTCCCTCAACCCTCAGTAGTTATATAAAATTCATAACTTTGAAAGAGAGCACCTTGAAATCTTACCATTTCATAAGCATTAAATTGTTAACATCAGTTTGCTTAAAGTATCTGAGGTGACTCAACAAAGATCTCTCTCTTGAGACATATACCAGTCAAGAAATTATATTCATTTTCACAACATTTATTCTTCCTCATTGGCTCAGGTATTTTAAACATCTGGTAATGTCACAATTAATTGGTGTTATACAGTTTGAAATATTCAAATCTACCAAGAGAGATATTTGTCTAGATGTAATTATCCTATTAAAAAGGCAAAATTTTTACACACTTTCATAAAAAAATATACTAAATAGTTTATTCCAATCCATTGCATAAGAAGATTTCCCATTTTTATATGCATTTTATACATTTATATACATGTATAAAAAGCACCCCCCCCCTCCAAAATGGCTGGAAATGTCGGTGCATCTTATACAGCGAATGTTGCCAAAGCCCCCACCCCGACCCCCCCACCCCCTTCAGCCTCTGCCTCCCAGCAATTTGTCTCCTTGCATCAAACAGCAACCTGGTCAGCTTCAGCACAGCATGATTTAGCATGAGCAGCTGATTGTTGGTTAGATCTGCCTCCTGGAATACCGACAATCAGCTGTTCCAGTCTTCAGGGTTTGCCATCACCTATCGCTGCCTCTGCGCACCCCATTTTTGGCCTCCATGTGTCCCATGGGATGTGTGGAGGCCAAAAATGGGGCACGCGGAGGCCGAAAATGGGGTCCAGGGAGACGGCAATAGGTGATCCTTGCAGACAGGAACAGCTGATCATCGGTATTCCAGGAGGCAGATCCAACCCACAATCAGCTGCTCATGGTAAATCAGGCTATGCTGAAGCTGACCAGGCTATTTGCTGAAAGGAGGAAAATTGCTGGGAGGCAGAGGCAGATTTTTTTTTCTCCTTGTTTTCCTCCCCAAAAGCTAGGTGGGTCTTATAGCTCAGAGCGTCTTATAGTCCGAAAAATACAGTACATTTAAACTGTAACTCTAACCCTACATAATTAGAAAGAAAAATTTACATTTTTTACATTACACGTTTACTCCAAATATATCCAAATTAATTACATTCCAAATATATCCAACATTTCAGCTTAGGATAACAAGATGGGCATAATTTCTGCCACTCCTAAAGATCAACAGATTGATACAAAGCAAATCAGAGGTCAAAATGCTAGATTAAGATGACCTTGGCCTGATCCAGTGGAACTGTTCTCATAATCCTGTTTTATGTTGCTCTCGTTTTTCCCTCTTGAAACAGATTTCCCCATCAATTTTGCTTCTAGAAGGTTGCAAATGGCAATCATGTGACCTGCGGGGACCCTGTGATGATGAGAAGTTTGAGGTCATAATCTCTGACAGGATTGTTTATATATGGAACTAACCCAGATTGAATGTACATATAGTTCTTCACTGATAACCACCTTTGGGCTGGAAGTTGTTGCAGTGGTAAGTTGAGGTACCATAGGATCAGACTTGATTTTACAACCATTTTTACACCAGACATAAAGTCAGTCACCATGATTGTTGATCAAATCATATGGTTATGAAATGAATCGTGTAGTTGCTCTGCGAATCCATGTTTTTGCCACAAATTGGCAAAACAAACAAACCAAACAGAAAAAAAAAACCATTAAAAAAAAGAATTTTTTTTTTCAGGTGTCTGCAGGACACTGACACAGGTCATGAATGCAGGCTGTTTGCCAAGCCCCTAAAACGTGATCATTTGACCATAGCAGTGGGGATAGCAGTATTCATAACTTTGAGGATGGCTTTTTAAAAAGTCTGTCATAACTTTGAATGATTGTTAAATGAGCGGTCGTATAATTGAATATCCCTAGGAGGGGGCAATGGAAGATGCAGCTTCTCCTGCTCCTGCCTTTGAAATTTATCTTTCCCTACTGAAATAGGAAAGGCTACCCTCATTATCATAGGCCTTGAAATCTCAATGGAGTCTGTTGCTCCAGTCTTCTAAGACAGCCAGATAAGGCTGCTGTTACCAACTCTGATATTTTTGTGATCAGACCTATAGTTCTTAAAACCAGCTTGAGATAATCCAGCAGCAAAGCCCTGAGATCATAGCATAAACCTATTAATCTGATTTTATAACTGTTTTTATATAAGTGGAAATGCCTCTGGCATCAAGAGACCTACTTTGTAATGCAATATTTCTCTGGAGCAAACTTAGTACAGTCTTGTATGATATAATTCTATCTCGATCACCAACTCAAGCCCTACACATTTTTTTTCCCCAAAGGAAGAAGGAAAGTTGCAAATGCACTGTATCTGATGGGGGAATTCTTGGACGTTTTGATCTACAGTTGCATAGTCAGATTTAATATTCTGACCTAAGCCAGACCTTTATTAGATTGTGTGATGTGCTGTCGTTCCTTTCACACAGCAAAATGGATTTGCAAACACCCACCACCTTGTAGTGCCACCATAATCAGATTTTTTTTTTATAGTCCTAATCCAGGAAAAATGGATGGATATATATTATTCTCTTGTGCCAGCCAAAAGGTTTAAACTGGAACAGACATAAATTTAAAAGGACACCGAGCAATTCTGGGATTCAAAGAAGTTGGCAGATCTGGAGGTCGCCCAAACTGAAAAGAGCTGCTGTAAGGTAAGAAGAATCTCGGCTATAAAACATAAAACAAACATGCACTTAGTCAGAATGATATTTTCATTGGGCTATATTTCCTAGATTGAGTACGTGCATACTCTATGGCATTATCCAAGCCTTATTTAAAATTTTAAAAAGAAGAATAATTAATAGGGTAAATGCGCCATTGACATTCAGCAATCAGACACTATGTGGTCAAACCCCAAGGAGATCATCTGTTCCTGCTCTTCCACATAATTGGAAAAAGCATTATGTTTCTCTTTTGACTGCTGGTTATCGTATCTGTACATCAGCATATGCTAATATCTTGCCAGTTAGGGTCTTCTCTTGTACACTTTTGAAGTTCTTTAATGATGGTGTTTGGGTGGAGTCAATGGACCTATTTGGCCAGCGGATCAGTGGTGGGATTCAAATTTTTTTACTACGGGTTCTGTGGGCGTAGTTTGGTGGGCGTGGTGTGGTGGGCGTGGCAGGGGAAAGTTACTGCAAAATCCCATTCCCTCCCCACCCCACTAACCTGCTTTCCAGCTCCATTCTCCTGTGCAGGGCAACAAAAGAAGACCCAGCCGATCATCTGGGACTCGGGAGGCAGAAAATAGGTGGGGGTGATGCCAGTCAGAGGTGGTATTTGCCAGTTCTCTTAAGTACTCAACATTTCTGCTACCGGTTCTCCAAAACTGGTCAGAACTTGCTGAATATCACTTCTGCAGTGGATTGGCTCTGGTTTTCAAGTTTCTCTCCCAGAGGAGAGTCAATAACTATGGTCTATAAAATATACTAACTTTAAAAAAAAAAAGGTTGAAAAACAAGAGCGGTAACGACAAGAGAATTTCAAGAGTGGCACCACCCCCGAAAATCCTCTAGAAGGCAGAGCTGAGAAAAGTTGGCACAAATATTTATGAATGGAGACACCTCTGGGTCAAGCTGGGGAGATGGATGTTCTTCTTGTCTCTTTGCTCTTTGCATCAGTAGAGCCTCAACAGAGACTAGGACATAGATTACCTCAGCAGGCATCGCACTTAGATAGCCCATCCTGCCCTGAGTACAAAATAGAAGGTATTTTGCTCAACTCTTGCTAAATTTTTGTATGTATGTATGTATTCATTCGTTCGTTTGTTCGTTCATTCATTCATTCATTTTTATCTTGCCTTTATTATTTTTATAAATAAGTTAAGGTTGCTAACAAGCCCTTCTTTCTCCTATTTTCCCCACAACACTCTATGAGATGGGTTGGGTACAAGGAGAGGCACTAGCCCAAGGTCATCCAGCTGCCTTTCAGGCCTAAGGCTGAACCACAATTCACAGTCTCCTGGTTCCCAGATGGATGCCTTAACCACTAGGCCAGAGTGGTTTGCACATTTCTTACGCATATTGCTTTGTCATTTCCAAAGTAAGCTCTCACACAGACAGAAGCCCCCAATTCACTGAGTCATGAGGCCTCTTGAGATGATGTCAAAACACCCTGTGCCTTCTGTCCTGGGATCTATGGGTATCATTCCAGAGAAGAGGAATCCTGTATACCTTTTTGACTAACCAATGAAATTGTTCAGGCAATGATGGGCCTAATGCAACGTGTTCTGTGTCGGGTGATTGCTCTCTTACATCCAAAACCCCCAGGAGAAGACCAAGGGCCCAATATGGAGGGAGCTAAGAGAAAGCAAGAATGGAAACAGTTGATGCAGTTTTCCTGAGGAGATAACTCATGCTTCCATCAGGCAATCATTACAAAGGTCTCTATCTCTTCTCTACATCCCACACTTCCTTCCTGAATTGCTTTCTATAAGACCAACGGCATCGCTCATGGACTAGGGACGTGTTCCCAGGTCCCAAGAGGAAACATCTTCTCTCCAAACATTCCTAAATCAGTTTTTAAAGAAACCGTTTCTTTGTTTTCTCTCCTGTAGTAGTATCGGTAATAAGCCAAAGCAACTGGCAGCTTCTCACTGAGCTCTAGGAAACCCATCGACAGCAATGAGAGGAGACCAGCAGTAAGAAGGAGATTCAGTAGAGAACTTGGAGGAAAATTCTGAGTGAGAAAAGGAAAGCCTGGAGAAGGTTCTCTTAAATTTGGCCTCTTGCCATCCCTTCCTTTTCTCTCATGGTAGGAGCACACAAAAGAATGTCTTTTTGTCCCATTTCTTTGTGAAATTGGTTTTTTTTCCGAACTTGTAAGTAAAATGCATATTTGATTATACAATGGTGGCACAATTCTTTAAGCAGGGCAATTGACTCAAAAAGGGAAGTAGAAGGAAGAGGAGAGGAATGAAGATGAAAAGTAGAGTTGGGGCCATCTCAAAATGATAAACTCAAGATAATCCAGTAATTTCTATCGTTTACCACACCTTTTGCTGCACAGAATAGCTCATATCACCCAAAACCAGGATCTACTTAAACACTGCTTAGCAATCTTTTGGTTTTCTTCAATGATCGGATGGCACCATTTCTTCGTAGGCTTTCCTTGGGAAGGAATTTTTCCAGACTCTTCCCTTCCTCCTTCTATCACGCCTTTCCTTTTCCAGCTCTCCGCTTGATTGATCCCATTGCCTTTAGCGACTTTAACACGTAGGGAAGGATAACAAAACCAGTTGCCGCTGTTCTGTTCCTTTTCTCAAACTTTTCGGACTTCACAGAGAGGGCCTGCCTGAATAGACTGTGTCTACAGCTCTCCTTTTATGAACCTTTCTGAAATTTCACTGCTTTCCAACATCCCACTCGTGCTCTGTGTAGGCTTGGGGGGGTCAACTTCTGAGTGGGTTGTGTAGACTAGTTTTTTTTTTCCACATGATAATATGACAGTTATGGAAAAAGGACATCTGCTTGAATTGATTTACTGAAGAATGTGTTGCCAAGTTGATAGCAAGGTGCTCTCCAGCTGGCAGAAATGAGGGGGTCAAAACAAGTCTTGATGAGGTGGCCTGGAAAAACAAAGACAGCCCATTTTTCTTGTTTTTGCTTTTCTACTGTTTGCCTGAAATTAAGTTAGTCTAGAGCAGTGGTGGGATTTGACATTTTTTACTACCGGTTCTGTGGGCGTGGCTTGGTGGGAATGGCGTGGCTTGGTGGGCATGACAGGGGAAGGTTACTGCAAAATCCCATTCCCTCCCCACCCCACTAACCTGCTTTCCAGCTCTGTTCTCCTGTGCAGGGCAACCAAAGTAGACCCAGCCGATCAGCTGGGACTCAGGAGGCAGAGAATAGATGGGGGCAGGGGTGGTCAGAGGTGGGATTTGCCGGTTCTCCGAACTACTCAAAATTTCCGCTACCGGTTCTCCAAAACTGGTCAGAACCTGCTGAATACCACCTCTGGTCTGGAGTAGGAGTGTCAAACTCAGAGCCTTCGGGCTAGATGCGTCACATGCTGGCTACTCCCACCCCTGGTTTAGCAAAGGGGGAAAAAGTCATGATACCTCATGTGATGACAACATGACGCCGCAAGTTTGACACCCCTGATCTAGAGACAGGAGAATTATTACTGCCACTAGATAATCATATGTGAACTCGTCCTCTCTCAGGTTGTTTTCAAGGGCTGTCCTACCTGCTAGTCTTTACACCTGATTGGGATACCTGCCTTAGTTTCTTCACCTCTGCAGATGTGACAAGGCCATTGTGATCGGGTTCTTCCTTGTGGCTTTTCTCATCATCTCACCACCTTCCAGGTTTGCAGTGTCAAATTAGGTAAAACTAGTTTTTTCAACAAGAGGTTCAGATAATCCTGCAAAATTTGAGAAAGCTCGTGACCCCATTTCCTGCACACCGCTGGTATGTCACATCTTTTCTGTGGCTGACAATCAGAAGGCACTGATCAGACTCAACTAATCATCTTTGTTTAAGGAACGTTTCTATAGCCCAAGCCTTCAAAGAAGAACTTCTTAAATTATTCCAAGAAATGAATTAAAAATACTGCTTGTTCAGTTTGGCTTAGTGGCTATGAGAATCTAGCCATTAAGGTTTGCAAACCATTACTTATAGCCTACTGTTCATTAACCCAACCAATAGTGGCTTGTCAGTGAACCATAGAGAATTACAAAATCTGAGTCCAGTTTACATGTGGATTTGCTATTGGGTGAAAAAGCAAAATGTTGGGCATAATTTAATGGCAATTTAGTGATAACTGTAGCTGAAGACTCTGCTTATCTCAGGTAGCTCTTCCATTTAGATTTAGCTGAGTTTCATTTTTTTCCTTAATTGTCCACATCTCATTATGTTACTTTTGTCTTTTCCCCCCATTTCCTTAAGAAAACTCAACTTCAACCTGAACCTCAATCTATCCAATTAGTAACCTGTTGCCATTTTTAAAAACTCCTCCTTCCTGACCAACATATAATATTTTTAGATGTCTAAATACTGCATATGCTATGGATTTGCCAAAACTCTCCCCGCTTTTGTTACGTGAATTACATTAACGGATCAAAACTGAAAATGTTGACAGTATAACTAAGAAAATAGGTTCGAAAGAGAAAAGTGTAAATGAATAAACCAGAATAAAAAAAGTTTACAGTGTTAAAATGCCAGGATTTTGAATTGATTCAAATGGTACTTTCTTCAGCTTTTAATTCCGGAAATGTCAACACGAATCCCTTTGTGGATTCTGATTTAGTGGTGTGCAGAACTTGTATGTGAAACAGGCTGGCATGCTTCATATCAATTCACCACTCATCCTAATACTTGAAAAATGCCCCAATTTTTACTAGCCTTTAAAAGTGGACCAAACTATGTGTCCGTAATTTAAGACTCTTGAAAGAGCGAGCTCCTGTTGATTTATATAGTGATGGCTAAATCTGGCTATGGGTTCTGCTTCAGATTAACTTTTTCAAAAAGCAACCTAGAGAACTCTGATAAATTAGGGTCTCCCTGTGAAAAGGGGGAGTCTGGAAAAATGGCTTATACTTACTTTTATAGTTGGAACAATAAGGAACTTCAGAGTAAACATTTGTACAACGTTAGCACTCATTCATCTCCGAGAAGAATGAAGTATTTTAGAAAATAATAAAAAGTCAGAAGATTATATTTCCCTGGATGAGAAAAGGAAAAACGTGTTTCTAAAGACAGAAACTCAGAGCCACAGTTCTCGGCTCCCAAGCAGATACTAAGCTGAGGCCAGCTTTTAGAAATGCCGATCTGGCAATCCCTTCAAGACAGGATATTTTGAACAAAGGTAGAATGGTAGGATTAACCCTCACTCAAGATTCAAACCCGGACAAAGCCATTAAGACACAATAGGAATTGCCCACAGAACCAAGCCTCTAAGTTTCAACCCAACTTGACTTCAAGACAAACATGACCCCTGCATAGCCCCATGGGAGTCTGACAGCAACCAATTGAATACATGCCCTTGCCACAGGAACAAGAAGCTCAAGTTCAAAGCCCAGAGAAGGTATACATACCTCTCACTCTCCACTCCATGTGCTCAGCTGCCCCGGACCTAAAACCCATGTGACCCTGTTCATCGATAAACCATCTTTTCAATCAGCCTCCATATTTCCAGTGCCTTTCTCCCCACTTGGAACTGAACCAGATGGATATTTCTTCCAACAGGTTGATTTAAAAGTAGTTGTCTGCCCACTTGCATCATAAAAAATTAAAGCATCCAATGATATGTGAGCATAGCCATAGAAAAGAGCATTGTTTTCTGAATAAAAGTAAAAGAAACATTGGCAAAGGAAAAGCATCCAAACAGGTCTGGCTAAGATACATCCTCAGTGCTTCCCAAGGTTGGACTTGACTATTTGCTTTGTTCCTGGAACCTTGGGAACAGGTGAACACAAAACTGTTATCTACAACATATCAAATTCTCTTCTGTCAGCCCTGGTTTCTAAAAAAGAGGCTTTGGGGAGAGGGGAGATTAAAGCTTATGGCAAATTATTAGCAATACATTTGAAGAAGTAAAATTTAAAATATAAGAAAACCTGTTTCAGTTTGCCAGTGCAAGAGTACTACAAAACCATGTTTCAAATATTACAAAGTCCATTCTGGGTGGCTCCATATATGGCCGGTCTGTGTCTTCTTCAATCTCAGGTCTTCTACCAGAGGCCTTGGAGTTTGACAATATCTTAGCTCTTCCTAGCACTACCCTCTTCTGATGTTGTTCCTGGGATATTCTGGAGCCATTCTCCCAGCATAGGAGTCACAGCGCCAAGTGTTCCTACCCTCTACTGGGATCACTTTGGCTTTTACTTTCCACATCCTCTCCAGTTCTTGCTTCAGGCCTTGTACTTCTTCTTCCCATACTCCTTCTTCCTGATGTTGCTGTCACTTGGCACCGCTATATCTATCACCATTGCTGTCCTCTAGTCTTTGTCTACATACGTACATACATACATACATACATACATACATACATACATACATAAAAATCTCAGCTGAAGTCAGCTAGGTCTGCCATCTGCTATACAGGTAGCTATTTTGAACATTATTTCAACAGCCTACAATGTAGCTTATTACCTGGACTTATACTCGGCTCCATTTTTTAAAGAATATATATTTTATAATTAAATAGAACCAGGGAAAGCTTTTGTCAGGCCAGAACAATTCAGTCTTTTCTCCAAAGTGACAAGCTGTCCTCCTATCAGAAAAGCCAGCTGGCTCCCAACAGTCTTTAGCAATTTCTCAGGCAAAGGTATGATGCACTGAAGTCGCTTATGCTGATCAGTACGAATCATCTGGGCACTCAGGAGTTTCATTGAAAAGCCAGTCAGGTGAAAAACTCGTACATGAAGCCATTTCAGACAGGAACACAACCCTTTGTGTGTGCGTGGCATGGTCCTGTGCCCCCCCGCCCCCGAATCCCTTGATGGAGGTTTCCAAGCACAGATCACACTCTATTTTATTTTCAGTGTTGTGTCCTGGCATTGATTTTTAGGCACTATTGTATGGGAACAAATTGCTCTAGTTCTTCTGTTCTTTGTGTATTTTTCCACAAAAAGAATACCGATAAAAACTGAACAATATAACTTTCAGGAATGATTCTCTCAACAGTAATTTACCAGGGTTGAAAGGAGACTGTACTGAAATGTGTGTGTGGGGCAGAGAGAGAAATAGAGGTCAATGTGTATCCTGTGGATAGGAAGATTCGCCTTGTTTTTCACAAAAAGAGAGAACTTGATGTTTCACATTAAATTTGATGGCCAGTGAATTCAGAATAATACTGAATGAATGGTTGGAAAGGAAGTCGAAGGGAGAACTAAGTGGGGTAAAACTGTAATTTTAAATAACTATAAAATGAAATCATTTGTGTTATATCAACAGGGTATAACTGGAAAAACAAACTATATGGCAATGAAATAGTAAAGTTAGAACAGTCAGGTGCTTGTTTCTATTAATATATGTTTACAATTAAAACATCATCATCACAGTCTGTTCAGCCACAAAATTGATTACTCCTTCATTATTTTAATGACTTCAGAATGCCCTGCAGGGATTGAACAGTGTTTGAGCTCAAAGGGCATAGGTCTTCTCTAGAAAATCTTAGAAAATGAAGCCCTTAGTAGAAGCGATACTGAGGGGTGAAATCACAGAATGAAGGCTGAAGCAGAATGATCACTACTCTTGATTCTGTCCTGAAAGACCATTATTCTGATCCAGAATCCCCTCCGTCCAAGCTCACAGGCTTGCCAATTCCAGAAGGCAGGGAAGTAGATGAAGGTTTGTTGTGCAGGAAACTCCTTGGCCTACTCAAGAATTGCCTACCTTAGAACTGGGATCAGGGGTGGGATTCAATTTTTTTAACAACCGGTTCTGTGGGCGTGGCTTAATTGGTGGGCATGGTTTGGTGGTCATGTGACTGGCTGGGCATGGCCAACTCAACATCACTCACATCGAGGCACGCATCTCCTCGCCTGGCCTCTCATGACTGTGGGGATGCTACAACAGTCGTAAGTGTGAAAAACAATTATAAGTCACTTTTTTCAGTGCCATTGTAACTTTGAATGGTCACTCCACACAAGCAAAGTACCAGCAAGGGAGTGGGGGAAAACTCCAGAGAAGTTCCAGAGACAGGAAGTCTAGTCCTGCCAAGAATGTAATAAGGGTTAACAGAGAGGCAGTTTCTGTAAGCAACCCCAGAATGTTTCCTTCCTGCCTTCCTTACAGGATTAGTCCAGTAATTTCTTCTAACAACCGGTTCTCCCAACTGCTTAGAATGTTAACAACCAGTTCTAGAGAATAGGTGTGAACCTGTAGAATCCCACCCCTGACTGGGATCCAGTTTAATTGATGCTAGTCTTACTCGGGCAAGGCTAGAAGGTTTGGGATGTAATTATCTAGCTAATTTCAGTTCATTGCTGGAAGAATAATCTTCCATAACAGTCCACTTGTGTGCCTTGCCCTATTTGTAGAGCTATGAAAACTTGTCTGAAAACTTTGGCCCTTGCCTAGAACTGATTGTATGAATTACTTCAATCTTGGCTGCAAGTTAAGAATCCCTGTACAATGTTAACGTGGATTGAAAAAAAAGACCAACTCATTTAAATAAGTTGATTGCTGAGCCTAATTTAATAGCTTATATTGTCTTTGATGGATATCTGTTTGTGGGACCAGAGTGCCAGGCAAAATTTGTTAAAGGGGCATGACCCAGTTTCTGCCATATTATTTGCCCCAGAATTCCTTTCTCAATAGCACTTAGACTTATATACCGCTTCTCAGTGCTTTATAGCCCTCTCTAAGCAGTTTATAGAGTCAGTGTATTGCCCCCCCCCAACAATCTGGGTCCTCATTTTACCCACCTCGGAAGGATGGAAGGCTGAGTCAACCTTGACCCCTGTCAGGATTGAACTCTTGGCAGTGAGCAGTGTTAGCCTGCAATGCTGCATTCTAACCGCTGCACCACCATGGCTCTTTTCATTCAAAGTGGCACTGGAATTTTGGATAAGCAACATGGATCTCACCATAAAGCTTGGCTGTTTCCTTTGCAACCTATTGATAGCCAACTATCAGGAGCAAGATCAGTTCCAGTGCTGGAATGCAGGAACAGCTTGAATGCTAGTCTGTGCTAAATACAAAAATCTTGAAATCTGTAGGAGGACATTCTCAGCCTCAGTTATATATTGAATTAATTGAGGCAAAGTCTCTTTGAAATGCTTTTTCTCTTATCTCTCAGCAGCTGAACCGAGAAGCTGCCTTTGAGATAAACATTCAAATGTCTCATTCCTTGCTTTTCACAGTCTCTCACATCACCAGAATAATGGTCAGCCGTTGAGAAATTCTGTTGCTGCTCGAGAAAGGAATGTGACTATGCTGCGTAGGTGTATTATTCCTCTAATTGCTCATTTGCTCCCTCCTACAGAAAGTCAGTAATGATGCTGCATTCACAGAATGGCATTTTTATCAAAACAACAGAAAAACAATCTCGCTTTAGGATGATTTCGAGCAATGAAAATAAAGCCTCCCCATGTGCTGAACATGTTTTTGGATAATTGCATGGATGCACTCACAGAATTTTCTTGGCTACAGGTGTAGTTTTGTCACTGCCTTCTTCCAGGAAGTTTCCTAGTCTAGTGATTGATTGATTGATTGATTATGTGCCATTAAGTCATTTTCTACTCGCAGCAACCACATAGATGGATTTTCTGTATGATGATTTGTCTTTAACCCATTCTTTCAAATTTCCCCATGTGACATTCATCACCAGGGGTCTTCATACTTTACAGCTTTAAGACTTGTGGACTTCAACTCCCAGAATTCCTCCTCCAGTCATGTTAGCTCAAGAATTCTGGGAGTTGAAGTCCACAAAGTCTTAAACCTGCCAAGTTTGAAGACCCTTGTTCATCACCATTGTTACTGAGTCCATCCACTTTGCAGCTGGCTGTCCTCTTCTTCTCTTGCCTTCTACCTTTCCCAGTATTAGAGCCTTTTTCCAGAGAGCTAGGCCTTTGTTAATGTGTCCGAACCACTAAGGTGCTCACAAAATAAAACTCTTTCCTAATATGCCAAATGGTGCTAAGAATTTTGTTACAAAATTATTTGTATTAGAGCTCATCTCTTGCTTTAGAAACAATAGGGAAGAACAATGAACATGGATAAAATAAATGATTTGCCTGAAGATTATTCTGTTTTTGAAATTATTCAGTGTTTTCACTTACTGAATTAATTCAATGTTGTATCTTCCAGTATTTTTCACCCAGTTTTTATTTCATTTGTTCATCAACACTTTTACCTCATACGCTACACATTCTCATTGTAATGCTTATACTACAATGGCCTCCAGATGACTTCAACTATTATGCCATTGAATCAGTGCATATGTTTTCTTTTACAGAGAATCTATCATTTCTCACCTTGGAAGGAGGAAGGCAGTTTAACAACAACAATACTAGAGTGCACAACAGATATAAACTAAATGTAAACCACTCCAAACTTGATTGCAGGAAGCATGATTTCAGCAACAGAGTGGTCAATGTCTGGAACTCACTACCTGATTCTGTTATCACCTGCTCAAACCCCGACTCCTTTACTCTCAAACTAACCTCTATTGACCTCACCCCATTCCTAAGATGTCTGTAAGGGGTGTGCATAAGCGCACAATCATGCCTACCATCCCTGTCCTATTGTCCCCAATTATTAGTTCCTATTTCTTGTATTTAAACTTATGTTTATTCTTGTTTTTGTTATATTGTAAGCTCTTGACAAATACATACATACATACATACATACATACATACATACATACATACATACATATATATGTTTCATCTGGGTGCCTGGTTGAGGTGTGTTTGAGCTGGAGGTATCAGGGGAGATCTGTTTGTGCCCAGGTGTTTGCCTGGCTAGCGGTGTGGAGATTTTTTTTGTTTGTGAGTGCAGGCTTCCAAATAATTGACAGTCTGGTGGAATCATCTCTTCTATTCATGCTTTCAGGTCTTTTTTCAATCTCTAAGATTTTTCAATCTCTAGAGATTGAAAAAGACCTGAAAGCATGAATAGAAGAGATGATTCCACCAGACTGTCAATTATTTGGAAGACTCCACTCACAAACAAAAAAATCTCCACACCGCTAGCCAGGCAAACACCTGGGCACAAACAGATCCCTCCTGATACCTCCAGCTCAAACACACCCCAGCCAGGCACCCAGATGAAACCTAGCTTCCTAACAAATGATAGCCATCCATTTACTTGGAGCCAAGCTGCACTAAAAGCCTCCAATACAAGAACACAATGTTGCCAGCCAATCAAGACACAAAAAAAAGCCACAAAACAGACAGAAGATATTATAAACACCAATCAAGCAGAACACAGCAAACTCCAGGACCAATAAACACAGACTAAGACTCCCAACCAATCAGGATGAAGAAAAAACCATTCTGGCACAGCAGTAGGCTAGCCCCAAATTTAAAACTGAAACAACTGTAAAAGTCTGACTGACAGATGAACACAATACAGAAGCCTGATGATGGCAGATGAGATTCTGCCAAAATGTTGCTACAACTTTAAAACCACAACTATAATGATGTGGGAAAATACCCGAACAAAGCTGAATACCATATTTATATATGTATGTATGTATGTATGTATGTATGTATGTATATCACCTCTGGTACTCCCTGTATATAGACATATAAATTACATACCCATCACACTGTTTTAGGATGGTCAGTGTTATGTATTGTGCAGAAAATGAGTTTGCCAAAGGAACTGAAGGTCGAGATAAGAAAAAAGAAAGAAGTTTACCTCAATGCTATGCTACTTCCTATTTGTCCTTGCAAACCATCCTTGATCTTTTACCACATCCATGCACTACATAATAAACATTATTGCCTTTTGTTCTTTAAACGGCTCTTATTTTACCTCTGTTGGAGTTAATCAACTGCACTAGTCTTGACTTTCTCCATTTTTTTCTTTCCTCTCGTCCTATTCATTGATTTATCATATATTTGCTTCACAGTCCAATTCCATTCATTCTCCCTATATGACTGAATCTTTTCAGTGGACTTCTTTTGTACTAGCTTCACTTTTGCTTTCAATCTAATTTTAACCAGCATCCTTCATCGGTGACCTCAGAAATTGACAGTTGTGTCCGAATGATAAAACAAATATACGGTAACCCTTGACATACAATCAGAATTGAGCCCAAAATTTTCATTGCTAAGAAGGCAGTTGTTAAGTGAGCTTGGCCCTA
The DNA here is from genome assembly GCF_900518735.1 of Pseudonaja textilis. The sequence goes on from NW_020769355.1 coordinate 5,128,041, forward strand.
TTTTATGACCTTTTTTGCCACAGTTGTTAAGAGAATCATGCTGTTATTAAGAAAATCTGGTTTCCCGCATGGACTTTGCTTCTCAGAAACTGTCTGGGAAATTTACAAATGGTGATCACATGACCCCAGGACAGCACAACTGTCATAAATAGATGCCAGTTGCCAAATGTCCAAATTTTGATCACATGACCACGGGAATGTTGCAATGGTCCTAAGTATGAAAAACGGTCATAAGTCACTTTTTCAGTGCCATCGTAACTTTGAACATTTGCTAAACAAGGGGTTGTAAGTCAAGGACTACCTGTAGCCTGAGTTCATGGAAGCTCCTCATCTCATGTACATTATGACGCAGACTTCACACCTTTACGTGTACCATAATACAGTGTACATACAACAGGAATTGCACCACAACATTCAATTTAACATTTACCATTCCCACCCTCAGTGGTTGCCCATGATGTCCGTTCATTCTTGACTCCATGTATTGTTTGACCACCCTACAGGTGCAGTTCTTAAATCCCTGTTATACAGTTCTTTTAATTTATTAATACAGCTCATTTAATTTATTTCTGTGTTTCTCTTAATGTGTCCAACTTCATTTCTATATAAGGAAAGCAGTAGAAACATGCTCTTGTACAAAGCCATTTTTGCTTCCCCACTCCCCCCACAAACATACTACCAGTTACTTTTCTCCCAGCATCCATTTCCCCATCTTTAGAAAAACACCAAAGTGCAGAGATTCATCTACATCACAGGTGTCAAAACTCCCCTTGTCATGTTGTCGTCACGTGATATTTCGCGACATTTCCCCCCTTCGCGGAGCTGGGGTGGGCGTGGCCTGAGCATGATGCATCCGGCCCGCAGGATGCGTCATGTTTGACACCCCTAATCAACATAATCTACTTTTCTGCTATCTTAATATAACCTGGAATTGTGTCAGATCCATGTATCTGCCATTCTTCAATGGAAGAAGGGGGGGAAAGTTGGTACAAGTAATCCTTTCTGATGTAACCTGAATATATTAAATCTTATATTGAATCTGTATAACTTTCACATGATGTACAACTGGAGGACTCTAGCCAGATGTCTAGAAACTTGTCACCTCTTGGAGAGATAGCAAGAGGAGAAGGGACCATAAAAATTCCAGCTCTGGAAGATAGCCCTGGGAAACTCTTCTAAGATACGTTCCCAGAGAAGGGGAAGGGGGAATTAACATGTTGGTTCTTTGTTTGACTAAATCCACATCTGAATAAGGGAGGGGGGGGTTTCTAACCCCCTTTATCTATTATTGTATGCCTGGAAGCATCTTAGGTTCTGCTTTGACTAGTATTGGATTCACTTCCTTACAATAAAGAATCTTTTTTGAAATACCAAGTTTTCAGAAGTTCATTCTTTTCGATTGAAGGGGAAAAGTCCAGCTGCTTACAAATTGTTTGTTTTCCCTTACTTGGTCTTTGAGGCATCGATTTTTTTTCCCTCCAGTTCCACCCTTTTCATTGCATCATTCTATCTACCTCACGTTTGCTGCCCATTATTTGATGATAGGACACCCCTTCTTGGTTCAGAGCAGCATATTTATTTTAAGTTATCCATAAATGCATTTTAAAAACTGAGGAGATATGTTACCTCCTTGTCTTCCTCTTTAATGCCGACTCTTTCAGGAAGCTTTCTCCCACCTGTTTGAATTCTATCATATTCTGTTCTTATATTCAGCACCCGCCCTTCAACTTTTTGCATAAAACATTCTGCAATTCAAAGCACTTTATCATACCCTTCTTCTAATTCAACATGCTTCCTTTCTCATATGGAAACATTTCTCGATGACCTTTTGGAGAGCGTAAATCTTAAATTGTACACAGGCTACCTATCTCCCAGATTTTGCTCAATCTTCACTTCTCCTACCCTTTTGATCAGAGTTCTGTCAAGCATTTTCCCAAGAACACTTAATCAACAAATCCCCCTGTAGGTATTCCATTTATTTATCTTTTCTGCCTTTCCCTTTATATAATGAAACAGCAACCTTCTAAGCTGGCTCTACAAATATGTATTTTCTCCCTCAACAGCCTCCTTTTCTTTATCTTTCCAACCAGCATCTTTTTTTCATTCTTCCCATTAGTGTAAATCCAACCATTTCTCTGGCACGCTGGAATGTAATTCTTTGGAAGCAGTTCCAAGTGGCTTCTATATACTCTTTCCTTACACCCATTTTCTGTTAACTCTGCTGGATGGTTTCTTCTTTGCCAGCAGTTATTTTACTTTGCATTTTTCCTTCCCTACTATGTCCGTCAGTTCTCAAGATTCACTCTTGACACTACCAATATCCACATTTAGAATCTTTAAATTTATCATCATGAATAATGAAAACAGTCACTTTTAGATTCATATATTCAGTTCTTTGACATGTATATACGGTACATATGGATAGACTTGAATTACATATTTGAAATAAATAAATCTTTTTTTAAGCTGATACATATCAGCCAACGTTCTTATTTATTCTTAGGTCTTTGAGTGGCTCAATATTTTTTCTTTACATCTTCAACCTCAGTTCATGTTACTTTGCAGATTTTACCCGGATGAATTGCATATGTGCAGAACATTGCATATTTTTTCTCCAAACTCATCTCTTATTCTTCCACTATCACCATGGAGCATAATTTGCAGCTATAGCAAAACTATGAATTTAACCGTCATACATACCTACAACAATCAGGAATATACTAATTCCTATGTTGTGACATCCTTTAATCCTTTTGTACTCACAATTAAATCTTATGTCTTTACTTTCCTACATGTATTCACCAACATGTAGGCACAATAAAAAAAAATTGCAATAAAAATGACGTTGTGACATCACAAGGCAAATGTCTGCCCTTTTGTAATCTCTTTGTGAGAGCACATCCAGCTTTGTAGAGCTGGTGTTGCAGTGTCATGCCCTTCATCTACCCCAGACTTTGTCAACCTCAGCATCTTTAGGATATGTGGACTTCAACTCCCAGAATTCCTCAGCCAGCTGTGCTACCTGAGGAATTCTGGGTGTGGAAGTCCACACACGTTAAAGTTGTGGGTGCTGAGAAACACTGATCTACTTATTTTGACGAAACTGCTGGGATACCCTTTATTTCTGGTGCCTAATGAGGAATCCATTACAAAATGCTGTCAGGAGGGATATGGTGGGAAGAATCAGAGAAGCATGAGATTAAGTTCCTTGTTCTGCCTGCGATTTTATCTTTCAAGTGCCCTGGGTCCCACACTGGTGCCATAACGAATAATGAAAATAATGCATACAGGAGTGTGAGCATGGCGGGTTTTTTTTCCTGTAGTTCTGTTTAGAGCAGCCGTGTCATTTCCCAGGATTAACCAGCTACTGCTTTGAACATTTGGAGGCCCTATTTTTTGAGTGGGTGGGGGGAATTGAGTTCAAAACTTCAATGGTGAAATTTCGGGAGAATATAAAACAATTCGTTGAATTCATACATTAAACGTTACTGTGCCATTTCTTTTTATTCAGCTTGCAAGTCATTGAGCTTTGAGTGATATAGTACCTGAAACACCTGACACCAGTATCCTTTCTTCTTTATTATTTGAAGAGTATCTCGGCCTTTACCAAAGTACCTTCTTAGAGCAACGCAGCCTCAAGAAGATGGAAGAACATTGAATCCCAAGCATCAAGTGTGTGAGCGGCTTCTTAGGTAAGAAGCATGACATTATCTTTATTTTTTATGTTTTTCTTCAGAGGCCGAACCAGATCAAATAGTCCCGCTGAATGCATGTATGATTTCCTCATCTTATCATAGAGGCAGTTTTTTTTCCTGATATTTGAATAATACCTCTTTCATTTTTTTATGGAGTCACAAATCTATGAAATATTTCGTGGATACAAAAGAACTGAAAGGCATTGTTAAGGCTTTTAATAGCAGAAATACTAAAAGCGTTCGAAATGGTAGAAAACTATTTACAATGAAACCATATTTATTTTAATCAGTTAACCTGCTGGCCTGAATAGATACAAAATAATATATTGAAGTAATTATGGATTTTGTGTGCGCGCACATGCGTGCATATTTTTGAGACAATTTCTGATCACTGTCTGGGCAACTTCCCGTAGTTTCCTTGGCCAGGTTTTTCAGAGGTGATTTCCCATTGCCTACTTCCTAGGGCTGAGAGAAAGTGACAGCTCTGTGCCTAAGGCAAGACTACAGCTCACAATCTCTCTTGTTGCTAGCCCAGTATCTTTAACTACCACACCCACATTGGCTCAATACGGACTCTACTTTTTCTTATTTCACCCCCTGTGGGAAAATGAGTGATTAAACACTCTTCTTACCCACGGGTGGGATTCTACCGTTTTGCACCAGTTGGGTAGAGCCAGTTGTTACGATTCCCAGTACTTTGGAGAACCGGTAAAAGGGTCCCCTGGCTGGCCCCACCCCTCTCCGCCAGCTCCTCCTTTTCCTGCCCAGTCAGTCCTTATTGCGCATGCAGGACAATCACTCCTTATAGCGCATGTGTGCTACATTGCTTCCCACATTTTCCCGCCTGCTGCCGTTGCTTCCAGCAGCAGCAGCAGCAACAGCCAGCCAGCCCGCCCGCCCACCCACCCACCATCTCTCCATCCATCCCTCCATCCAGCCTTCCACCATCTGATCTCCCTAGGTGAGCGAGGCTGTGCAAGCCCCAATCACCCACATGCCACTGCTGCCACCAGCCCCGGTTGAGTCCCGACTCCTGGGCCAGCCTAGGCCACCACTGTCACATCGCTGCCGCCACCCTCACCCTTGTCGCTACCGCCACCACAAGCCCCAGCTGAATCCTGACTCCTGAGCCAGCCTAGGCCGTCACTGCCATGACGCCACTGCCCTCAGCACTTGCCTCCTAGCAAGCTTTCCTCCCCACCCCTGACTTGCCTGGCTTGCTTAGCCACCATGGCCACGGCTCCATGTGGCACTTGTGGCCTAGCAAGCTTCCCACCCCCACCCCCCACTTGCCTGGCTTACTGGTAGCCAAGAGGAAGGGGACCCGTCAGGGCTGACCCGTCATCACTTGGGTCCCGCCTGGATTCTCCACAGCTGCTGGGCCTTGCCTGCTAGAAGCAGGGGTGGGAGAGGGCAACTAGGGAGCACAATTCTATGTTGCCTTGGCCCGCATCTTCCGGGTGGCATAGCATCAGGGAAGTCAAGCCAGGGCTGAGAGCTGCTGGGCTCCCCACCAGCCCACACCTCCACTCTGGCACAGCAGGCAATGAGGTGCATCCCAGCGCAAAGAACAGGGCAGTGAGTCCCAGCGGCTGATGCTTTGCCATCCGGAACTGAGCTGGTAGCCCGCACGCCATCTCCTCGCAGAAGGACCCGGCCTCACATGTGCACATGTGCGCGCAAAACCTAGTCACCGAACCGGTAGTAACACTGGTTGAATCCCACCCCTGGATGGAATGAAGGAACAGAAAGAAAGAGAAAGAGAGAGAAAAGAAAGAGAGGGAAAGAGAAAGAAAGAAAGAAAGAAAGAAAGAAAGAAAGAAAGAAAGAAAGAAAGAAAGAAAGAAAGAAAGAAAGAAAGATGAGAAAGTGAATGGAATATGGAGGGAGGGAGAGAGAGAGAAAGAGAGAGAAGGAAAAGACAAGAATGAAAAAAAGAATAAAGGGAAAGAAAGAAAAAGGGAGAGAGAAAGGAAGAGAAAGGAAGAGAAAAGAAGAAAAGGGATAGACAAAAAAGGGGGATGGAAGGAAGGGACAGAAAAAGAGAAAGGAAGGAAGGAAGGAAGGAAGGAAGGAAGGGAGGGAGGGAGGGAGGAGAAAGTGAATGAGATATATGAATGGATAGATTAATACATGGAAGGAGGGAGGGAGGGAAAGAGGAAAAAAAGGAAGAAAGACTACAAACCCTGGCTTCAGAAGACCCTTTGAAACAGCACAGCAATCTAGGGCTGACCTGCAAGGGATCTCAGAGGTCATCTTCTAGTCCAACCCCCTGCTCCAGCAGGGTTAGAAACAGGTGTGGGATATGACAGGGTTAACTACCAGTTCGGGATTTATGAGCTTCCCTGCACTCTGTGAGCCGCGCACCTGTAAATCGTCATCAGCACACTGTGTGCAGAGACACAGCCTTTGAAACAGCCCTCTTCTCCTGCTTTTTTAACTGCAGCTATGCCTCATTCGATAGCTCTTCAACTTCAGCTGAAAAATCAGGAAATAAAGATCAGGTAAGAGCCCGGGTGGGCGGGTGGACAAAAACATCAGCAGACATAGAACCGGTTCTATGTCTGCTGCTCTTCAGAGCTACCGGTTCTACAGAGGTGGACAGAACTGGTAGAAACCCACCCCTGGTTAGAAGTGTGTGTGTGTGTGTGTGTGTGTATGTGTATGTGCATGGCTGTCAAAACTCCAAAAACAGGTCAAGTAGCTCTGGGGAGGCCAGTCATAAATTAGAACACTTGCTAAGCAACCAGCCATTAAGCGAGGACCACTTGTATTGGATTTGCCAGTCACATGGCCACACCCACTCAGTCACATGAGCACCAAGCCACACCCAGCTGGTCACGTGACCACCAAACCATGCCCGCCCGGCCATGTGACCACTAAGCCACGCCCACCCAGTCATGTGACCACCAAGCCACACCCACAAATTAAGCCACACATACAGAGCCAGTTGTTAAAAAATTTGAACCCCACCTCTGTTTTTACCTCCCACCTTTGTGCATCCACAGTGCTCCCTGATGTGGGAATCAAAGATCCTGGATGTAATCACTTGTAAAACGCAAGTCTGATACGATACCAGAAATGCGTAAGTTGATGCTAGCAATCACTATCATGTCACACCTATATCAGTATGGACTTAGAAACTTTGGGAAAGTAGTTCCAGAACTTGAGACTTTAGGCCGTGAACTCAGTTCTGTCCCTGCCCTCCTCAACCAGTAGAACTGATCTCCAAAAGCAAAAAAAAAAAAAAGATATGGGTGGCTTGTTATATAAATAATATTAATGGAGGATACAGTTTCTGGAGTCGTTGATTGTAATTTCTGGATAATAGATTGCCGCCATGAGATTTTGCTCAGTTAAAACCTGGTAAACCTGTGATCAGAAGAGCTTTAAACTGAATCCTGTGCGTGTCAGAAACCTTGCCTCATGTAAAATGCATTATAGAATAAAGTGAGAGCTTTGCGTTAATGGGACCTATTAAACCATCTAATAAAAAATTAAGAAGAATGCGGGCTCATAAAGTTCAGGGCTGTTGTCTGCACACTAATGTTCACAGTACAGGAAATAAATAAGATGAACTCCTAGTTCAGGAAGGCAGATATAATTTAATGGGTATAATAATCCCCATGACTGAAATATGGCAGTCGATTTAAAAGGAACAGAAGTTCTATTTGATGATAAAGGATGACAAAGCTGTCTACACCTGCTCCGAAATCCAAATGAATACTTTTGGTAATACTGTAGAGACCATCCGAGTAAAAAGAAACAGGGGAAGGAATAAAAGCAAGGCTGTTGTTGTATTCCTTATTAACCGCCCAACCACAGAGAAGACATGAGTGATGTTTTTCAAAAGCAAATTGCAGATTTTGCAAGGAGTCATAAAATAATATTGATGGGGAAATTCAAATATCCTGACACCTGTTTCAACTAAAAAAAAAAACCCTCTACCATGTGTGGTACCTCCAGGAAATTCATAAATTCTTGGCTTGAGTGTAGAGAAAAGCGTAAGACAAACCTTCCTTTGAAACTAGGAAAGACTTAACGCTCATCTGTGCTGCTTGGTTGCCCCATTGCTAGATTGTTGGGTTTTTTTTGGTGGGGGGCAGAAACAAAGGAGATTTGTTCACTCTGCCCTAATCCCAAATTCAAACTCCGAGTGTTGTCCTGCTGCAGTTTGAAAGTATTTTCCCCGCTCTTAGCCAATACTTACTATTACATCTTATATTTTTAACAAACACAAACATAGGCACAATGGGAGTTTTTGTTGTTGTCTGCCAAAAACAGCAAAAAAAAAAACCAAAATGTTGCAAATTATGGTTATATGACCACAGGACATTGCAACTAGTTGTAAATGCAAGTCGGTTGTGGACCATCTGAGATGCGATCACAGGATCAGAAGCAGTGGTGGGATTCAAATTTTTTAACAACCGGTTCTGTGGGAGTGGCTAAGTTGCTAGGCGTGGCTTGGTGGTCATGTTATTGGCTGGGTGTGGCCAACTAAATATCACTCACATCGAGGCACGCATCTCCTCGCCTGGCCTCTCATGGCTGTGGGGATGCTGCAACTGTCGTAAGTGTGAAAAATAGTCATAAGTCACTTTTTTCAGTACCATTGTAACTTTGAATGGTCACTCCACACAAGCAAAGTACCAGCAAAGGAGGAGGAAAAACTCCAGAGACGTTCCTGAGACAGGAAGTCCAGTCCTACCAAGAACGTAATAAGGGTTAACGGAGAGGCAGTTTCTGTAAGCAACCCCAGAATGTTTCCTTCCTGCCTTCCTTACAGGATTAGGCCAGTAATTTCTTCTAACAACCGGTTCTCCGAACTGCTTAGAATGTTAACAACCGGTTCTAGCGAATAGGTGCGAACTGGGAGAATCCCACCCCTGATCAGGAGGTAGCAGTCATAACTTCAAGGATGGGTCATAAGTAGCTTTCTTTTTACATTTGTCATACCTTTAAACTTTATGCAAGTAAGTAAATGCAGTTCCACGTTTTCACCATTTTTTTTCAGTCCTATAAAGTAGTACAGGTAGCCCTCAACTGATAATAATTCATTTAGTGACTGCTCAAAGTTACAACGTCATTGAAAAAAGTAACTTATGACCATTTTTCACAGTTATGACCCAGAGGTGGTATTCAGCAGGTTCTGACCAGTTCTGGAGAGCCAGTAGCGGAAAAATACCACCTCTGATTGGTCCCACCCCCAACCTATTCTCTGCCTCCCAAGTCCAAGCTAATTGGCTGGGTCTTCTTTTGTTGCCCTGCACAGGAGAATGGAGCGGGAAAGCAGGTTAGTGGGGTGGGGAGGGAATGGGTTCTTTGCAGTAACCTTCTCCGAGAAGTGGAGTGAGAATGGAGATTTTGCAGTATCCTTCCCCTTCTACGCCCACCAAGGCACACCCACAGGACCAGTAGTAAAAAAAATTGAATCCCACCACTGTTATGACCTTTCCGGCATCCCCATGATCATGTGATCAAAATTCAGATGCTTGGCAAATGATTCATATTTTATGACCATTGCAGTGTCCCAAGATCATGTGATCCCCCTTTTGCGACCTTCTGACAAGCAAAGTCTACGGGGAAGCTAGATTCACTTAACAACCAGGTTACTAACTTATCAACTGCAGTGATTCACTTAGCAACAGAAGCAAGAAAGGTTATAAAATGGGGCAAAAGAGTGCTTGTGGTGATATTAGTGTGTGTTGGGTGGCAACAGGATATATGTGCCTTTGTTTTTTACAAATGATTCAAATGAATATATTCAACACACCTTCTTCTTCCTATTTTCTCCACAACTACCCTGTGAGGTGAGTTGGGTTGAGAGAGAAAGTGACTGGCTCAAGGTTACCCAGTTGGCTTTCATAGCTAAGGTGGGATTAGAACTCATGGTCTCCTGCTTTCTAGCTGGGTGGCTTAATTAGACTAAACTGGCTCCATGAAGGATGATACACTCTGCAATATAAATTCTGTGATGCAATAAGGAATATGGCTCTGAAAATGAATGTATTGAAGATAGCAATACCACTTAAACTTATATGCCGCTTCGTAGTGCTTTACTGCTCTCTTTGAGCAGTTTACAAATTTCTTTCATTCATTCTTTCTTTTTTTTTCTTTCTTTCTTTCTTTCTTTCTTTCTTTCTTTCTTTCTTTCTTTCTTTCTTTCTTTCTTTCTTATGTCAATTGCTTAGAAGATAATAGGTATAAGTAAAAACATAGTTATGAATACATGGATACATATAAGAAAAATAAAAAAAATAAAAAAAACAATAGGACAGAGACAGTAGGCATGTTGGTGCGCTTATGCACACCTCCTACAGACCTCTTAGGAAAGGGGTGAGGTCAATGGTAGAAAGTCTAAGGTCAAAGTTTTTGGGGTTTGGGGAAGAAACCATGGAGTCAGGTAGAATATTCCAGACATTGACCACTCTGTTGCTGAAGTTCATATTTCCTGCAATCAAGTTTGGTGAGATTAACCTTGAGTTTGTATCTATTGTTTGCTCTTGTGTTGTTATGGTTGAAGCTGAAGTATTCATTGACAGGTAGGACATTGCAATGTATGATTTTATATACCAAGATTGGACCGAAGGCAGTGTAGTTCTAGGTTTTCTAGATCTAGAATTTCAAGTCTGGTGGCATAAGGTATTCTGCAATGAGTAGACGAGTGGAGAACTCTTCTTGTGAAATATTTCTGGACTTTCTCAACTGTGTTAATATCGGGTATTTAAGGTGGGTTCCAGACTGATGAGCTGTATTCAAGTATTGGTCTAGCAAATGTTTTGTATGCTCTAGTTATTAGTGTAATATTACCAGAGAAAAAGCTACGTAAGATTAGGTTGACAACTCTTAACACCTTTTTGCTATGTAGTTACAGTGGGCTCTAGCACTTAGATCATTAGAGATGAGTATTCCAAGATCCTTGACAGAGTTTGGATATTCAACAAGGTCTTGACTATTCAGCCTGCATTTTATTTTCTGATTTTTTTTTGCCAAAATGTAGGACAGAGCATTTATTTGTTGAGATTTGAAGTTGCCATTTGTTTGACCATTCTGATACATAGTCAAGGTCTTTTTGAAGAGTAGCAGTATTGTCTGTGTTGTTGAATAGCTTTACATCATCAGCGAAGAGAAGACAGCTGCTCTCGATATGATCACAGAGGAAATTTATGTAGACTATGAAGAAAGTTGGTCCTAGAACACTGCCTTGGGGGACACCACTGTTGACAGGTACAGAATTTGATAGGATGCTCCCAATTTTAACCATTTGTTGTCTGTTTGACAGGAATGCTTCTATCCAGTTATGCAGGTGTCCAGAGATACCATAAGATTTTAGTTTTAGGAGTAGTTTGTTGTGTACCACTGAATCAAAGGCTTTACAGAAGTCTATATAGATTGCGTCTATTGCTTTGCCCTGATCGAGTTGTGGAGTCCATATGTTTCTGCAGTGTAAGAGTTGCAGATTACATGATAGTTTTTTCCTGAAACCAAATTGTTTATTAGATAATAGGTTGTTTGTTTCTAAGTGGAGGATGATGGATTGGTTAATAATTGATTCCATGACTTTACAGGTGACTCAGCATAAGGAGATTGGTCTGTAACTCCAGACAATGGGCAGAGTCAGCTTTCAATACTGCATTCTAACTATTATGCCATCAGGGCTCTTGGTGATAGTTATGTCAAGTTGTGTCAAGAGTGTTGTACTTGACAAGGAAAATGGAGTAAAAAATTGAAAATAAAATGACTCTATTGAAGACCAAGATAATTGTGCTTGATGACATTGATGGAATTATCAGAAGAAAAGAGGTTGAGAAGTTTAGAGAACAAAAGGCAGTACATGATGCACGGTAGAAACAGGAAGTGTTTGTCATGATAAAAAGGCATCAAGATAAAGGTGTAGGGGTAATTTAGACTTAGCTATGTTTCTTGTTGCTGTTATCTCAAGCCTTTAATATCTTTTCTATTCCCTTGGTCTTTGCCTAGTGTCCTTAATCCTAAAAGGGAATAGCATGATTTATATGCAGGTAATGCATTGCAACTGAATATAAATCAGTCGAATGAGGCCGCTGCAAAAATGATAATGCAGTTTGAGGAGGCATCAACCTGCTATGTATCTCTCTCAACCTGTTAGATGTCTCTCTCTTAGCCTCCAAAAACTTGCCTTCTCTGCCTTGCGTAGGACGTGGTCCTCACTTGCACTCCCATCCCATTCCATTCTCCCACTGAAATGCATTAAGTGTTATTTTCCTCAAACATTATACCTGCTCATTTATGTTGGCCTATGGGGCTCGTCACCAGTATACAAGCTTTAGGTTCAGGGGGAGTGATTTGAGTCCTTCGTTTAAAAGAAATTCAAACAAGACCACAATCCTCTGCTGTATCAGTTACCAGGGCTTGGATCATTAGGGGGAATCATTTATATGCCCTTCGGAAATCCACATTCTTAAAAGCCACCGAAAGTCAGAAAAGCTAAAAATCAGGAAATAAATGGATCATCCTGCTGCTGAGTGAACTACAAACGCAAGGGCCAAATGGGCCTCTCTAACAGTGGTAGGATTCAAAAATAATTACTACTGGTTTCTGTGGACATGGCTTGGTAGGCGTGTGCGTGACTTGGTGGGCATGGCAGGGGAAGGATATACTGCAAAATCCCATTCCCTCCCCACCCCACTAACCTGCTTTCCAGCTCCGTTCTCCTGTGCAGGGCAACAAAAGAAGACCCAGCCGATCAGCTGGGACTCGGGAGGGAGTATAGATGGGGGCAGGGCCCAGTCAGAGGTGGAATTTGACGGTTCTCTGAACTACTCAAAATTTCCACTACTGGTTCTCCAGAACTGGTCAGAACCTGCTGAATACCACCTCTGCTCTCTGACCAGATTGTCAAGTCCTTCTTCCAGTCTCTAATTGTTATCCTTTTGCGTTTTCAATAAACAGCAGTAATAAAATAGTTGGGGGCTTAGGACGAAATCTGAGGTTTATTGTTGTTATCTTCCTCGACTAAAGCACCATCTCCCTCAATAATTTCGAGTGTCTCCATCATTAGCACTGGCACCTCGTTTCTGAAAACACCCCCAGCCCCACTGCAATGCCATATACCTCTGGAAGCAGCTCTGAAACTGTCCTGGAGCACAGAGAGAAAGAAGGAAAAGTGAAAAGGCCCACCTGGACCAGTTGGCATGAAATACCAGCAGGTGGTAGCAATGATATTAGCAATTCTGTGCAGAAAACTTCGAGCCATCTCTACTATCGTTTAGAAATCTCGTTGTCTGGGAATCGCTAAGCTTCAAAGTCCAACTGTCCAATGGCCACCATAAATCCCAAAGAATTTATAGCAATGCCACACTGTAAGTGAATAAGCTGATGTTATGATTGTATCTGGCTCCAAGGTAGCCAAATAAGACAGAAATGCTATGATCGTGTCTTTTAAAACACAGAGAGGATTTTTAGGATCTATAGAAATGGAAGAAGGATCCCAGAAATGCATACCTGGTATTTTGAAAGTTATAAGTCAGGATTGTGAGGTTCACATTAATGCACCTAAAAAAATGTTTGGAATCCAGATGGATCATAAAAAGAAGAGGCATTTCTTAGAAATGATCCTATAGGAATCCCCCTTTTTTGTACTTTCATCTGCAAAACCCCATAGAAAAACACTCATCATATACACAACGGGCACACACAGTAGACACACACACACACACACACACACACTGGAAGTGTTTTGTTAGTGTGATCCCTGATCAATTCTTACACAGATGATCTAACTGTGTTCTTGTTTTTAAAATGCTTGTCATTATGAGATGGAAATAGGAGAGAGAAAGGAAGGATCCTGTGATGCAATTCTATAGCCAGGCACAAAAATGGATGTTTCCAAAATATTGCAGAACAAGAACAGATGGACCTTTTTTGGCATGAAATAAGCAATTAGCATCCACCCCATTAAATGAAGATTCAGTTAAAAGGAAGATCAAAGCTTCACGTACTCACTGATAAATAAGGGCCAGATACAAATACCCAGCCTCCAAGATTCTGTAACTGAACAACTTGCTCTATTATCCTAAACTTGCCTATTCTAAATTCATGATAATCTTGCTTTCTTGGCTGGAAGCTGCTGTAAAGGGATTGGCAGACTGTGTGGGAAGTAACTCTGTTAGGAAGCAATACACTTCTGCATTTAGAAACTTCCTCCTGTAGTTCCCTATCAATATGAGACGGTCAATTTCTAGGATTTCATCCCATTGTAATAATTTCTTATCCCAATATCCCATCTAACACAAAGAGTAATGAAAAGATCCAAAGTAAATATTTATTTGAATATAAAGGCTTTCCCCTCCATTTTCATTACAGTATTCATACAATTATAGGTACAGTAAGTTAAACCCCAAAGAATACAGTAAATCATGTTCTTAATATTGAGAGGAAAGATTGACATTTGTTGCTGGCAGTTCTATTTTAAAAGGCTTGGCAGGGGGGAGAAAAAGGTTGTTGAGTGAAATATAAGTCTTCTGACTAAATTAGAGAGATCTCGGAAGAGGTTCTGGCAGGAAAACTTATAAAATGAAATTCAAAAGCTGATCCACTATAGAGACCACCATAATTACATCGGGTTTTAAAATGCAACAGACTGCTTGTAAAGAACATTGGAGAGCTAGAAAAATGCCTGTGTGTGTGTGTGTGTGTGTGTGTGTGTGTGTGTATGTACAATAGTGAGAATTTAATAGCCTTGACAAGAACAGTTTGCACATTGCTTCTTCTGTCATTCATAATTGCAACAACAGGAGAGATCAGAAGGATACCATAGCTGAAGAGAGAAGGCCTAACCCCTTTCCACCTCCTCATATGTTGCCTTTCTAATCCAGCTGAAATAGTAGCCAGTGATAATCACTGCTGCTTGATTTATGACAAGGAAACATTCAGTTCTCTGCATATGTAGAGGGAAAACAGAATCTCCAATAGGGGAATGGCTTTGCATTAGAGAACGCTAGGTACAAAGTGCATTAAGAAAAATACAGGTCTGTGTTAGTGGCAGATACCTGTAGCTCAGGTGTAGGATGAGAGCGGAGGTTCATTCTCTGAGCTTGCGGTAACAAAATGTTTGGAAACCAACCAACAAGCTCAAAGAAGGAACCTCCATCCTCAGGTCTGCCCAGAGATCAAAAGATTAGGGAGCAGTGCTCAGCAGGAGTGAATTTGGGAAACTTTATTTTTTCCTCTCATAAAAATGATGTCCTTTACATCAGAGATGGACAACATGTCACCTTCCAGATCTTGTAGAACTCCAACTCCCACCATGCTTCACAATGGAACAACAGTGAATTATGGTTCAGCAACATCGGCGGGGTGGGGCTGCAGGTTCTCCTCTGCCTCCCTTTACATCTGTTTTTTTTGTTGTTGTTGTTCTTTTTAATAGCACAACAATGCACTGGGGTTGGTTAACGGAGAGATGAAGTCATAAAGCCTGGTGGCTGAGCCAATTGGGCTGTTCCTCCATTCACAAGCATCCGTCCGTGTTGGTGACAAGTAGGTGCTGGGCAGGGATGTGCATTCAATTGCATAACTGATTGCACATTTCATTGGAAGTAATACAGGGCAGAGCAGATGAGTGCCATCTGTTTCTAAAGTCAAGGCTGGGGATGGCATTCACCCACTCTCTCCAGCGGGATGCATTTGAGCACTTACCTGAAAGCGGATACCACCTCTTCAAGTTTCTGATCCGTGGGGTTAGGCCCACCGCTGTGCACGAAAGCCTGGCACAGATGTAGTTGCTTTTATGACCCGTTCCGTGATTCTACATTCAGAGGGAGTGTTCCAGCAAGCCTCATTTACTGACCTCCTTGTGTGCCTGAATGGGATTAGTTACAGGGACATAATTAGCTATCCTGTTCACTAAGTGCTTCCCGATAGGCTAGAATTATTCCGCGAAGGAGAACACCATCTCAGCGTTTTTTAAACACCCCCCCCCCCCCACACACACACATACATAAATCAGAAAGGAACAGTAAGGTGAAAGATTTCAAGGGACTTTTCACGTTGTGCACAAGCTCATTTTTCATGTCTCCCACCCCACCCCACCCCCCCAAAAAAATTGGGAGCAAGGCTCACGAGTCGTTCAGGCAGGAGAAACAGATGAGAGCGCAGGGCAGCAGCAGATGGGGCTAGGGAAGAGGGAGGCACCCAAGGACCTGTTCTACGCACGCTTGAGTGCTGCACACAAATGTCTATGCAAAGCAGGCCCATGAAGCAACCCCCAGTTTCCAAAGCTAATTAAGCAGCCGGAAGGGACGCTGAGAAAAAAGGCGCTCTGATTTCTATCCTCAGCACCGTGGTCAAAAAAAAAAAAAAAAAGAGGAGGAGGAGGAGGAGGAGGAAAGCTAGGTAACCAACCCCTGCCACTCCACACAGATGGAGCTCTGCCGCTTTCCCCATTGTCAGAGCTGAAAGCAGCTCTCGAGAGGGTGGGGGACACACTCAGGACCCAGGAATGAAACTAAATAGCGGGACTTTTGCCATGTAGGCAGCTTGTGCATCCTGGAACACACCAACACAGGGGAACTTTTCCAGCTCTTCCTGCTGGGAGGATGGCCTAACTCGGCTGGGTGAGCAGAGCTAATTCAGCCCCACGGATTCATCATCACATCAGAATATGTTCCAGATTGCAACCATGCAGCTTCTTTGTGGCGGAGCCACTGTGTGGGGACCTGAGTTTTCTCTTCCAGCTCTTAGCTTAATGGTTATTGAGGCTGAGACTACAATCCCTTCTGGTCTATAGGAGTACCAGCTACCAATAACTAAGACCATTTTCCAGGCTTGGCCTCCTAGGTAAATTGGCCATGAAAATCCGTAATCCTTAGGCAGTATGACCTTTGACTAGGGACTATAGGAGCGGGAATCTAGCAATTTTGAGGACCTGAGATTATAGAAAGACGAGCTAGATATTTTTGCATTCCATACCTCCACAAAGAACAAACAGGATACCCGGACTGAAAGTACTGTTTTAAGATGCTCTCCTTCAATGCGTTGTGGACTCCTCTCATTTTCTAGCCGTGTTGCTTGGGAGCATGTAATCCAACACATCTGGACAATTGCAGATTGAAGAAAAGGCAGTAGATTGAATACAGTGTGTTGCTACGTGGATCTCCTCATGACTGGATCCTTGGCCTTAGGTCATTGTGGTTCAACATTCCAGTTTTGGAAGAGTCAGTGAAATTCACAATGAGATCAATAGCTTTAGCTCTGGGGTTATTCTTAATAGCTTATGCCAAGCTTTCCATTTTTCTTGGTTTGTTCAAGAAATTGAAGGCTGTAGTTCTTAAGTGTATCAGGAAGTGTGTTTGTGTGTGTGTGTATGAGTGTGTGTATGTGGCGGGGAGGAGGGAGTTGCCAGAATTACTCTATAATCCTATTAAGCCATTCACTGGTTAATAGATTGTCAATAAACTTTCTTTCAGTTCAACAAACTGAACAAAATATCAGTGATTTTTAAAAGTGCCTGTATAGAAAGTATAATTTAATGTAATTCAAGCAAACACCATAATAATTTGCATTCACAATTACCATTCAGTTAGTGATGCTTGAAGAGTTCTTTGCTGTTTTTAGTAAGAATAATCGGATCTGTATCTAAACAGCAGGTTAGAGCTTTGTTATCTGCATATTTTTGCACTTCTCAAATGTTTCAACATTGTTATTAATTGAAAAAAAAGTCAGAATGCATATATGAAGGAACAATGGGAAAAGAAACACAAAATACATATTGAAATATATTTCTGCCTATGATTTTTAGGGGTAATCTGAATTTCCTAAAAAAAGGTAATTAATAATAAAACATGGCAGAGTAAGAGCAAACCTTTCCGTGAAAATATATTAATTCAACCAGCTGTGTATTTGGTACAATAATGGCTCATGAAATCAAAACAGGGATGGGCTGCTGCGGGTTTGCACGGGTTCGGGCGATCCTCTAGCTAAGATTTTGCGTGGTTCGGCGAACCAACAAATCCCACCCCTGGCTGGCCCCGCCCCACCCCGCCCACCCCGCCCAGGAGTCCCCATGTGGCCCGTTTTGGATGCCAGGTAAGTACAGGGCCCATGCAGAGGCTCGGGGAGGGTGAAAAATGGGCCTCCCGGGAGTTATGGAAGGCCTGAGGGCCTCTGGAGGTGGGAGGAGGCCATTTTCATCCTCCTGGAGCTCAAGGAAAACCTCCGGAGCCAGGGGAGGGTGAAAATAGTCCCACCACCACCACCACCGTGGTGCAGGAGGCTTGCTAGGCTATGGGCATGCCCACCCAGCAACTGGGCAGAGAACCGGTTGTTGATATTTTTGAAGCCCACCCCTGAATAAAAACACTTTAAAAAACAAGAATCACAACTAGTACATAATAAGTTTTCACGATGCCTTCCATAATTTAATAATTAATCCCTCTCATTCTGTCTTTAAAAGCTATCAGGGACATCCACACAGAATGGCCGAAAAAGAACAACGGGGATCACATCTGATGTTACCCAAAGCAAACGAATCGTGGCTGAATGCGATGCGGCAACTCAGCCATTTTGCTATCCTGCATTAGGAACTGACTTCATGAAAGCCATTTGAGAGACTGAGGGTGGCAGTTTTAATTATTGGTCTACGAGCGGTAGGCTCCTTTTTCCTCAGCTGAAAAGGAAAGAAATTTTACCGTTGCCCCTCCCAACCCGCTAAAGCAGCACTTTTAACAGATGACTTGTGGTCCCAATAAGTCAGTTTCTCATTTTGCCTGTCTAACAGGATATTGCTTTTCCTATTTTCAACCTGATTCCATCATGGGCTGCAAGATATGTCAGTATTTTAAATGGAGAGAGTATTTCATGTCTGATAATATGATCAGGGCTGTTTGCCTCTGGTACAAGGCTTTTTCTCCCACCCCGCATTTTAGATTAATTTTCTCCGCTGAAATGGTTCCTTGACCAAAGATTTGGTGCCTCAGAGGCACCACGTCCACATTCATGAATTATCCTTTTAACAGTTTGGACAGACTTGACTAAGTGACATCCTTGTTCCTTAAAACTTGATTATTCACACTGTGGCGAATTCCAAATCACTGGGTCAAGAAAGATTTTCTGATAGAATGGAATGGAATGGAATGGAATAGAATAGAATAGAATAGAATAGAATAGAA
>NW_020769355.1:5146891-5176223 GCF_900518735.1 Pseudonaja textilis
GAATAGAATAGAATAGAATAGAATAGAATAGAATAGAATGGAATGGAATAGAATAGAATAGAATAGAATAGAATAGAATAGAATGGAATGGAATGGAATGGAATGGAATGGAATGGAATGGAATGGAATGGAATGGAACGGAACAGAATAGAATAGGGAAAGAATAGAATGGAATGGAATGGAATGGAATGGAATAGAATTAGAATAGAATAGAATAGAATAGAATAGAATAGAATAGAATAGAATGGAATGGAATGGAATGGAATGGAATGGAATAGAATAGAATAGAATAGAATAGGGAAAGAATTAGAATAGAATAGAATAGAATAGAATAGAATAGAATAGAATAGAATGGAATAGAATGGAATGGAATGGAATGGAATGGAATGGAATGGAATGGAATGGAATGGAACGGAACGGAACGGAACGGAACAGAACAGAACAGAATAGAATAGAATAGAATAGGGAAAGAATGGAATGGAATGGAATGGAATAGAATAGAATAGAATAGAATAGAATAGAATAGAATAGAATAGAATAGAATAGAATAATTTTATTGGCCAAGTGTGATTGGACACACAAGGAATTTGTCTTGGTGTAAATGCTCTCAGTATACATAAAATAAAAGATACATTCGTCAAGAATCATAAGATACAATGCTTGATAATAGTCACAGGGTACAATAAGCAATCAAATCATACTAGGAAACAGTCAATATAAATCGCAAGGATACAAGCGACAAAGTTACAGTCCTACAGTCCTAAGTGGGAGGGGATGGGTGATAAGGAGTGATGAGAAGATTAATAGTAATAGTAATGCACACTTTGTAAATAGTTGATCCAGTACAGCCCAGAAATAAAAGGTCGATTTCAGAGTGTGGCATGCCTGAGTGTGTTTGTCTGTGTGCATAGGCATAGACACATCGCCTCCGTGGATGCTCAAAGACATAAGAAGGGAGTGGCGGGATCATGCTAGGTCTCTTTTTGGTATGTGCATGAACATTCAGGTACTGTATGACCCTTCCGCTTCTTGGCCTAAAGTAGGTCAGCCTAGGCCGTGAGTCTGATCCATGTTTAACTTTCAAATGAAAAGGTTATAGAACAAGAAGGCAGGGCAGATAAGTAAGATAAGTTATGCCCCCCACTCCAGTCCCAAACATCCTTTTAGCAACATACAACAGGTCTATTCGCACAATCTTCCCCACAAGTCAAATTGAAGATGGGGAGAAATTAAAGATTCTTACCATCCTGTCTATCATTGTAGAAAGTATGAAAGAAGAAAAGATCCTGCTTTTTCTCTCCTGGGGCAATATCTTCCCTTCTCTTCCCTACCCCACCCTTCCCCACCCTGCCCCTCCTCCTCCTCCTCCTCTCCCCTTCCCTCTTCTCTCTTCCCTCTACCCTTCCTTTCCTTTCCCAGTTTCTCCTCAAAGCTCTAATTCTACTACTGCTTCTGAATGCTGGCACTTAGGATAGCTATTTCATAACATCTGCCAGGAGATCAAATCCAAATGCATCATTTTTTGATGCCAAATATAGGAAGTTAGTTTACTCATTATCACTTGATTTTTTTCAAAAGTTTTGAAATGGGCAAAATGAAATTCTAATTTCCATGAATTTTATTTTTGTTGCAACAGGAGAGCCCTGGGTAATCCTCAAACTTAGTATCGGCCATATCTTCCCCAAATGCTTAACAGATTCTTAACAGATAATCAGAGTTGGAAGAGACCTTGTAGGTCATCTAGTCCAACCCACCGCCCAAGCGGGAGACCCTACACCATTTCTGACAAATGGCAGTCCAATCTCTTCTTGAAAGTCTCAAGCGATGGTGCTCACACAACTTCTGAGGGCAACTTCTGTTCCATTGGTTGATTGTTCGCACTGTCAGAAAGTTTCTCCTTGTTTCCAGGTTAAATCTCTCCTTATTCAGTTTCCATCCATTATTCCTTGTCTGGCCTACAGGTGCTTTAGAAAATAGCTTGATGAATAGCTTTAGAAAATAGCTATCATGTTTGGAGTACATCAGGTTGGAAAAGTCTGAGTTTAGAGTAAGAGTTTTCATCTATATCTATATCTATCTATCTATCTATCTATCTATCTATCTATCTATCTATCTATCTATCTATCTATCTATCTATCTATCTATCTATGCGCATGTGTACACACACACATATATATCTCCCTTTATTATTTTTATAAATAACTAAAGGTGACAGGAATACCAAATATGCCTTCCTCCTCCAATTCCCCCCAACAACAACCCTGTGAGGTGGGCTAGACTGAGAGAGGGACCTGGCCAAAGACAGCTTTGATGTCTAAGGCGGGAGTAGAACTCAACATCTCCTGGTGATTGGCTCAAAGTCACTAACTAGCTTTCATTCCTAAGGCTGAACTAGAACTTGCTGTCTCCTGATGATTGGCCACTACCTTAACCACTTAACCAAACAGAATGATCCAGTGATATTCTTGTTGATAGGATTTCATCATAGAAGGTCTAACCCAGGGGTATCAAACTCAAGGCCCATGAGCCAGATTTGGCCTGCAGGGTGCTTAGATCTGGCCTGCGGGGCCGCCCTGGAAACAGCGAAGGTCTGGCCCGTGGTGCCTCTACCAGTGAAAACAGAGCCCCCAAGCTCCATTTTTGGCTGTGATGACCTCTTGCAACCCTCTTCCAGGAAAAATGGAGCTCAGGGAGGCTGGGTGCAGCACTCCCAAGCTCCATTTTTGCTGGCAGAGCTTTTGGGACACCGCGGGTGCCTCCGACACCAGTGATGCTGAGCTGCCCATTCCCATTGAGGTCAAACACAACCCTGATATGGCCCTCAATGAAATTGAGTTGGACATCCCTAGTCTAGCCTTAAGAAAGAGAGTAAAGCTAAACAAATCCATCCCATATAAATAGTGAACTAAAACCAAGAAGAAAAGCCACTCATCAAGTTAGAAATTTCAGTTTTTAGATTATAAAAAAAAAAAAAAAACCCAACTCTGTATACAGTGAGAACAATAACTCGTAGCAAATAATTAAGGTTACAGTGAAAACATATTATCCCCCAGCCCATTATGTGAAGAAGAATAGATTTTTTGTCGATCCGTTGTAGTAAAACACTTTTGCTCACATCTTTACGCCCCGAAACAAGACAAACATGTTCCATTGATTCTAAATGTCTATTTAAGCAAGGGAGGAGCATCTTGATTTAGGGTTTTAAGTGTCTGACATGAATAGCTGTCAATAAGGCATCAGACATGGCCAGTGAAAACATTCTTCTCTACTTGCAAGCAGTACATTTATTCTACTACGGTAATCCAATTTATAACGATTATGTACTTCAGCTCACTTCCCCCTCCCCCGCTTTCATGTCCAGTTCTCGGAGATCTGCACAACTCCCTGCAGTTTTCTTGGCAAGGTTTTTCAGACATGGTTTTGCCATTGCCTCCTTCCTAGGGCTGAGAGAAAGTGACCGGCCCAAGGCCACCAAGCTGACTTTATGCCTAGAGTGGCACTAGAATTCCTGGTTCTAGAAACCTGGTCTCCTGCTTTCTAGCCTGATGCCTTAACCACTACACCAAATTGGCCAGTCACAAAAAACCAAGGATTTAAAAACCTTTCAATGCTATCTTTACCCATCTGGGTGTAACCTCCATTAGTATCAGCGGGATTCAATTTTGAATAAATATGTACATGTATGTGTACATGTATATAGTGAAAGACACTAATGCTGCCTGTGTTAATCAATCCTGCTTATTATATTTTAATGCTCCTCCTTGAAATTTCCTAATTTCTGGTCCTATGTTTTACAACAATGGCTGTATTCACATAAGCTAGGTCACATGCAAAGGTTAGAGAAGACACCTGACAGGGGTGAGATTCAATTTTTTAAAACTTGTTCTGTGGGCATGGCTAGGTGGGCATGGCCATGTGACTGGGTGGGTGTGGCTTCTTTTTTTGCAGCACCCCTCCCCCTTTTGGGGGCCTTCTGGGCCTCAGGGAAGCCTCCTGGGAGGATGTTTTTGCTCCCAGAAGGCTTCCCTGGGGCTTAGGAAGGAAAAAAAAATGGACTGCAGGAGGTGGGGGGCATTTTTTGCCTCCATTTTTTTGTCTTCCTGGGCCTCAGGGAAGCCTCCTGGGCAAAGCAGTAAGACATAGGAACAGCTGATTGACAGGAAGATGGGAAGAAATACCTTAAGGAGTGACTGGGCAAGGAAGAACTCAGTCAGGGATGTCAGGCATGGACGCGATGTTGCACCTGCATGATAAGGACTGACTGGGCGGGTGGAGAGGGGCGGGGCCAGCCAGGGGCATGATTTGCCGGTTCGCCGAACTGTGCAGAATCATAACAACCAGTTCTATAGAACCGGTCCGAACTGGTATAATCCCACCTCTGCGACCTGACACTGTGTCTCCTGATGCATTAATGTTGGACGTTTACTTGTGGCTTAGTAGGTGTCCAGACCTCGAATAGTCGCAATTTTGTTAAAAATATTCAAACCCGACAAATCTTTGTTTTAATCTCCAGTTTTTATAAATCCAAACTTGCGGTCTGTGAACACTAAGCTGTAGGTAGGCCTCTAACTCTATTTTAACAAGCTGCATACAGTGCGAAAGGAAATAGCACTCTGTGCATTGTTAATTCATAGCCCAAATGTTTAAAAATACAAATTTTCACCTCTGTCTTAAATTTTAAAACGGTAGTTGAAGTAGTACTTTTCTTTTTTTTTCTTTTTTTTGCCTCGAGGGAAGTTTGCTGACCCATTGCAGGCACTAAAGGGAGCATATTTACTACCTCCTGGTAGTGTGTCAGGTTCCAACAAAAACTGATTTGTCCCGGGTGATGATTTCAGTCCTAAGTTTACTGACCTCACAAATGGGTTGACATTTTACACATTTACAACATAAGCTACAAGTTTCTTTTATTACCAAAAGAAAGCATGATTTGCCTGAAGCGTTACTGTATTTCAAATAGTTTAGAAAACTGGGAAGTAATAGATACTTTGAGAAAGGCACTGGTTGGCCTCCAAACTTAGTAATAGATAAATAAAATTTCATTCCATAGTGTCTCTTTTCCCTCTTGTTTTGTCTATCTTCTCAACTACTAGATGGGTCATTCTCCTCCTTTTACTGCAGAATCTCCTCTTCCCTAAATAGAAGTAAAAAAAAAAAACACCTCACAATATGGGATATTAATTTTAATTATACAAGCTTAAAGGGATTTTGTGGAGCATCGGCTGAATTAGAGCATCCATCTGCAGATTTTATAGAAGTGAAGGATTCTGGACTTTTTTTTTGGCTGGGAAAAATGAAAGTATCCAGTTTTCTGACTATCGTAATCAACATCATCATCTTGAGTTGTCCTCTCTGCTTTCGCCTGGACAGTGATGAAGGGTAAAGGAATGGTATAGTTTGAGGCTGCTTGCCATACTGAATTGAATCCACTTCCTCATTTCTTGAACACTAGAATGATATTGTGCACAGTCGTTTGGGATCTTCTAGGAATGTTGCAATAACCTGCCAGTTTTCATTTCAAACTTGAGTTTTGTGTTCATTCCACCTGATTTATAACTTTTGTTGGGAAAAGGGACATTATTGACAGGTGAGTACATGAAAAACACTGCTACATATTATGACAAACGTATCTTTGTAGAAAGGCTTCACTTTATTTATTTATTTTAATATATTTTTATTAATTTTCTTTTTTTTTTTACATCGTAAAACATCATGGTATCAACAACGGTCTTGGCATCTATACAAGATTTTGGTTTAAATATCATAATACATTATATTGCGTTTATCTACTATTAAATAATATCTTTAGCTATAATTACTATTCTTATATCTTTATATAGTTTACAAAATTTTATTTTACTTTCTTAAGGGTTGTTTCAATTAACATTTTTGTCTCACCTCTTGGTTCTGTTTGTTAGCCATTTATACCAATTGTTCCAAATTGTAAAGAATTCAGAGTCGTCTTTTTCTTTCAATGTCATTGTGAGCATATTCATCTCAGCACTTTCTGTTACTTTGTGTATTATTAGTTCTTCACTGGGGGTATTTGGTGTTTTCCATAACTGCGCAAAGGCTATTCTGGTGGCTGTTATAATATGTAACCCTAGGTGTTTTACTTCTTTCAGTAGTCTTTCTTTAATGATTCCTAATAGGAAGGATTCTGGTCTGAGCTCAATCTGATAGCCAGTGATCTCTTTTAACCAATTTTTAATTTGAATCCAGTATGCCCTGGCCTCGGGGCACATCCACCACATTGGCTTCACTTTAACTAACTTAGGAGCAAAGTATTCATTGGAAGCACCTCTGCTAAATCTGGAGTATCCTCCTTACAAAGGCTGGAGGACTGTAATATTCTGCATGTGCATGAAGCCAATTCAACTGATGTCAAGTGGATACCTGAGCAGGTGGTTCTACCATGACATTCTGCTCTGCACTTCATGTTGAGGCTAAAAAAAATATAGCCTCTAGAAAGCAATATTGCAAGCAAGCATACACACACACTCGCATACACATAAACTCCACACGTACATATTAAAAACAAGTCCAATCTGTTCCTGAGAAATGGAAATATGAGGTGATGGGCATTCCTTATCTGCTTAGGAGCTTCTCGAAGCATCTGAACAACCATTGCAAGAAGATAATGGATTAGATGAGATCCTTGCATGCCTTTCTCAAGTAGTGAATTATACATTACAAAGGGTCCAGGAGTATCAAGAATAAGATAGCTACTTACAGCCAGCCACACACACCTTTCCAAGATCCCCAGATTCTTCTTTAACCTGATTTATTGAAAGGAAAAAGGAAAAACAGGATACAGAGACCTTGGTAAGTGGGTATGTTACTGGAGCACACGATTTTTTCCTAAGGTTTTTGAAGTAGATGTTTCCTGCTTCTCTTGCTAACCATGGTGCACACTTTGTTGAGTTTCTCCATGTTTATATTTCTTATGTTTCCACTGTCATTCCATCTTTGCTGCTTCATATTTCCTTTTTTTTTTTTTTTGTAAAGCAACATCAGCAACTAGATGTCCAGGAGGTTTGAATCTAGCCTTATCATAAACATTATTAATCCCCCAAACGATCTCTGCATATCCTTAGTAGTGGATAAAGTACCAATCTAACCTGAGTACCATCGATCATCTGACACTATCGTTCATCCATATGACTTTCTTGGTAAAAAAATTACAAAAGAGAGTTACCACCGCCTTCTATTGCAAAATTTGAAATGATCCCTTTGCTTGCATCACTGAAGTGATCTTCCTTATATCAGTGGTATCCAAAATAGGTGCCTGCCTATTTTGGCTGTGCAGCTGGAATGGCCTTCATACATTGGGAGACCCTGCTGACATTAGAGACCCTTGGCTTCCTCTCCTGGCTCTTTCCTCTCAGGAACATCCTTCCCTCCCTCCTTGTCATGAGGCATCACCGCCAGGAGTTCAGGAGAAGAAGGCCAGTAAAAGGAGGTTATTTTTCACAATGCCTTTAATTTCCTACCATTTGGCCAATGAGAGCGGACAATAGTTCAGACGAGAACCCCTGCCAAAGTCGTCGTCATGGGCTCTGAAGCACATCCCCATTCAGATCCTCCATAACATTGCCAGTGTGCACCAAAGAGCTGGAAGACCAAAACACATCATGTGATAACTGTAAATGGGACAGCATTGTTCCTTCACATTGTCACCCAAGCGCAGTAATGGTTGACAACACAAAATCCTTGACAGGAAGGGGGGGTGGGAACAGTGATTGTAGCCTCTCTATCACACTATCACCCTTCCCACTTAAACCAAATTTGCTAATATTCAAAGAAATCCATGGAACAGCAGCTAATTTGCTGGATTGTTTTTGCTTTTAAACAGGGTGTTTCTTCATTTAGTTGACATGGCAAAAGAGTTCCTAAACAACAACAACAACACTCAGAGACCAGGGCTGGGATTCAAATTTTTTAACAACCAGTTCTGTGGGCGTGGTTTAATTGGCTTGGTGGTCATGTTATTGGCTGGGCATGGCCAACTCAACATCACTCACATCGAGGCACGCATCTCCTCGCCTGGCCTCTCATGACTGTGGGGATGCTGCAACAGTCGTAAGTGTGAAAAATGGTCATAAGTCACTTTTTTCAGTGCCCTTGTAACTTTGAATGGTCATTCCACAAAAGCAAAGTACCAGCAAAGGAGAGGAAAAAAACTCCAGAGACATTCCAGACAGGAAGTCTAGTCCTGCCAAAAATGTAATAAGGGTTAACGGAGAGGCAGTTTCTGTAAGCAACACCAGAATGTTTCCTTCCTGTCTTTCTTACAGGATTAGGCCAGTAATTTCTTCTAACAACCAGTTCTCCAAATGTTAACAACCAGTTCTAGCGAATAGGCGCGAACTGGTAGAATCCCACCCCTGCCAGAGACTTTGACTTTGATTCTTCTTTTCCTCCTGCTGTGACTTGCAGAAACCAGGTGTCCTTGGCCTGGCAACATGTCACTTTTTGCCTTTGGAGTACCAAATGTAGCATGGAAGTCAACCAGGCATTCTAGGCAGTGAATGACAAGCTGTCTCCCAACCTGGGACTGAATTTTTAAAAAATGACAGGGAAAGAAAATTGGATCAGGAAGATGGAGGGTTTTTTTTTTTTCCTCAGATACCTCAGGTTTGCCTCAGGCAGTGAGACACCCACGACTCAGGTGATAGAAAGCTCTTCTAAACCATATGCTGATTGTTTAATAATATAGAAAGAGAGAACTTCCAGCTGCTTTTTCCCTCCCAACTTGACTCACAAACCCGATTTCATTCTGTTCCCCCAAGGATTTTACCAGTATTGTTCCAAGCAGGGCTGATTCTGCTGACTTTTACCTGACCTTTTTTTTTACCGGTAGCACTGTGTATGCTGGAGATCTTGGGAAGACAGTGAGGGCTGATGGTTGTGTGTTCATGGAGGATTGTGCTTTTCATCTGTGCATTAGGACCAAAAGTTATGCTGTCCTGAGCAACTCGAGTTTCACACGACTGTGCATGTGAGAATGCACAAACATGGGTATTTTGTTTCTTATGTTTTCTTTTATTTCAATTTATTAACAGTAGAGGAATTCAAGGTTGACTTGGCCTCCCCTCCTTCCAGAGTCAGTAAAATAGCAAAATTGCTATCTTTCTGGGGTGGAGGGGAATAAAAGTTTCCTTTAAACTGATTTTCCAGTGTATTTGCCACTTATAAAAATATTCAAATCCTTCCTTGTTTTTCAGGATCTTACTACTTACCTGTTGGCCGCATCCAATAACAAAAAGATGAACTTTTTGTTTTACAAAGTTTCATTTGGATTTGCAAAACACTTAGGAAAGCCAATTTAGCATCAGTCTACTGGTTTGTGCTGTGAGCATTGCTTAAATGAATATTTCAGTTCAAAAATATTGATCAACTTTAAAGACCATGTGTATTTCTTTTCTTTCTTTTTCCACCAACGTATGGGATTGATACTAAAATTCACTAGCTTTCCTTTCTGGTAAATCCCATCTATAAAATGCTTTGACTGACTTTTCTCTAATTTGAGCTGAATTCAATTTCAGTGCTTTTCTGCGCCAATTGTATAAATCATAAAGTCATAGATAAAGAGGTTGTTATATTTGATTGCTTTCAACCCATCTGGGAAGTTTGTTTTCCAACAGAACACTGTAAATTTTTGATGGCCTGCCTCTCTTCTCATTATGTGATGAATTAAACCTAACTTCAAATGTAGTCATGGCTCTAATTGCTTGTGTGCTGATTCCTGGAATTGCAGTAAAATGTAAAATTTGATGTATGTGAAACATTTTATGAGCCCATTTTTCTAAAATGTTTTAAACTGTTCTTTGAAATACAAAACTCTTCAATTTTCCAGCCCTGATACTATTTAACCCAAACTTCATCATAAAAGGCATGATGAAATAGAAAAGGTGAAGGATAAAATTAATTTAGGACCTCTCTTTTCGAACCTTGAAAATACTCCGAAGAAACGGATTTTGAATGTATTTGAATTCTTTATGACTATTTTTGGCAAAAATAAAGTGCTCTAGTTTTTTTGCTAGTGGTATATTTATACATTCTATTTTAACCAAGATGTTCTTTCTTCTGATATTTTATCAAGCTAAAATGTTATTTACATGGTTAGCACTATAATAAGATTTAATATTTGGAATTCCGTGGCGTCCTTCATTGGTGTTTGTAGAGCATCTGTGGATTTATTCTTGGGATTTTTTTTTGCCACTATACTCTATAGATTTACTCATCATTTACTATTATTTGTTGAGACATTTTCAGATACAAATGTGTATATATAAGGAAAGAAAGAGAAAGATGATAAATATATAGCATGCAAAAAAAATTCTGTTATTTTATAGTATTATTAATTTTAACCATTTTTTTTTCATGTTCCTAAGTAATGGTTGAAGTCCAACCCACATGTTCTGAATCACATCAGCACACAACTCCTCCATAGTACTACTAGTGTTCAACAAGAGGTATATGGAAGTAAAAGTTGGACTTTGGAAAAAGCAAAATAGAATGAGTATTTTTGCTTTTTGATAGCAATATCACTTAGATTTATAAACCGCTTCACAGTGCTTTACAGCCCTCTCTAAGCAGTTTACAAAGTCAGCATATTGCCTCCAACAATCTGGCTCCTCATTTTATCCACCTTGGAAGGATGGAAGGCTGAGTCCACCTTCAGCCTGCTGAAGAGATTCAAACTGCAAATTGCAGGCAGCCGGCAGTCAGCAGAAGTAGCCTGAGGTACTGCATTCTAACCATTGCATCATTGCGTCTCCTTTTGAGAATATCACAATGCTTCAGAAAACAAACAAATTATCATAGAATAAATCAATCCAGAGTTTTTTTTTTCCCCTGAGGCACAAATAACTAAACTCAAATGATCATATTTGGGATACATGTCCTTTGAGAAATCTGTTGGGAAAGATGGAAGAGAAAATAAAAGGATGATTTGTGGCAAGGCAGAGAGACTCTGTTACAATGGTACTGGATGCACTATTGGAAGATCTGAAGGATCATCTTGCAAAACTCTATGTCTATGTGGTCACTTGATGATATAATTGATTGATTATACCAAAATATTTGATCTGAAAGATTGTCTATATTTTGCATTAGTTTTTAACCAAAATGAACGTGCTTTACCTGGACCTAATTAGATTTAGGTTTAATTCTTCATTGACTTGGTTCACTTAGTTACAGTCATGCTGAAAAAATACTGGTTCAATGAGAAATTTGCTTTTTCTGTTTTGCAGAGGCCACAGCAAGGTGTAGCTTCTTTGGATTGCCAATTTAATAATGAGCAGAAATACTTTCAAGCACCAAATGGATGGACAGTATAAGATAGTAAACTTTCGTAGAACAGGATACTGAACTTTATCCATGCATGTTCCTTATTTATTTGTTTGTTTGCATCCCACCTTTATTATTTTTACAAATAAAACAAAATGGAGAACGTACCCAACACATCTCCCTCCTATTTTCCCCATCACAACAACCTTGGGAGTGTGGTTGGGCTGAGAAAGAGGGACTGACCCAAGATCATCTGGCTTTCATTGTTGAAGTGGGACTTGAACTGTCAGCCTCCTGCTTGCTGGCCTGGTGCCTTAAGCACTAGATGAAACTGGTTTTTATATCTCATAGGAAGAGAGATTATTTCATTTATCATCCATTATAGTTTTGTATATTTTTAATTCTGAATCTGTTTTTAAAATGTACCCAATATCACAAATTATACAGACCAGATGCATTTTTGCATAGATTTGGTCACAAAACAATTTTCCAGTTTGGAGAAGAACGTTATTCTAATGCATATATTAACCTGGGTATGATACTTATTATATTTGAAAGAAGGTAACACAGAATTGGGTTTTGAGTTCTCTCTCTCTTTCTCCTATATCAACAGCACTTAGACTTATATACCACTTCACAGTGCTTTACACTCCTTTTTAAGCAATTTACAGAGTCAGCATATTGCCTCCAACAATCTGACTCCTCATTTTACTGACCTCAGAAGAATGGAAGCCTGAGTCAACCTTGAGCTAGTCAGGATTGAACTCCAGGCTGTAGGCAGAATTAGAATTCTGGACCTTAACCACTGAACCACCAGGGTTGGTGTCCCCCCGCCCGATCTCTCTGTCTCTTTCTCTGTGTCTCTCTATCTGTCTCTCTCTGTCTCTGTCTCTGTCTCTCTCTGTGTGTGTCTCTCTGTCTCTGTCTCTGTGTGTGTGTGTGTGTCTCTGTCTCTATCACAGATAATCAGAGTTGGAAGGGACCAACTCTGTAGGTCATCTAGTCCAACCTGCTGCCCAAGCAGGAGACCCTACACTATTTCTGACAGATGGACTCCAATCTCTTCTTGAAAATCTCAAGTGATGGCGCTCCCACAATTTCCAAAGGCAAGCTGTTCCATTGGTTGATTGTTCTCACTGTCAGAAAGTTTCTCCTTAATTCCAGGTTAAATCTCTCCTTGTTCAGTTTCCATTCATTATTCCTTGTCTGGCCTTCAGGTGCTTTAGACAATAGCTTGACCCTTTCCTCTTTGTGGTAGCCCCTCAAATACTGGAAGACTGCTATCATGTCTCCCCTGGTCCTTCTCTTCACTAGACTAGCCATGCCCAGTTCTTGTAACCATTCTTCATATGTTTTAGTCTCCATATATATATTTAATTTCTTTAATATATATATCACCGGACTGCTTTCATTACATTCAGCTGCCTATCCAACATGGGCGTCCTACCAATGAATACCAGCTCCCACAATTCCCCAGCCAGTGTGATCATTACCAAGAATTCTGGAAGTTGAAGTCTACACACTTGGAGGATATCCAGACTGGAGAAGACTAATAAACAATTTGTCTAGTGTTATTGCCCATGTATTGGCCTGATGTTCTCATTAAAGCCTATTGCATGAGCATTTGGGCCAATTTCTGAGAGTTTATTCCTTGTTACCATGGTGATTAATGTAGCATTTCTTGATATGATAGCCCTATTAAAAACCCACACTTGGGAAACATTTTTACCAACCACAAGATTCTCAATGTACCTTTTCAAGCTCTCATTGTTTTGCCCTTCCTTTCTTAACTTTCTCTCCCTTTTCCCCTATGCAGCTTGTTGAATTCTCTGAAGTAGGTCTTCTGCCATCTCTTTTGACTTGAAGGTAATCTCCGTAATAGCTTCTCCGCATGGTTCCCGTTTCCATGCAAGGATGAAAAGGAGGATTAAAATGTTGCAATACTTAATGTATTACTAAAAACTTTTGTTAGGTGTCATAATTTCTTTAATAACAGGCACTGCTGTTTGTTCCTACTGCTACCCAATTCTCAGTGGGCCAACAATGGAACAATTGCTTTACCATCATCTTAAATGACACAGTCATAAAAATGACCAGATACTTAATGATATATCTATCAGTGTGTGTAGTTAAACCCCAAGAAAGCATTTTTAGTAACAGAGACTGAATTTTATATCCTGAAAGCCCCAAGATAGTTCCTAAAGACAAGTGGTATTAGGGATCTTCTGAGAGGTTCCGGAGTATTGACTACTATAATTTGAGATCATCAGGGTTTTTTTTTTTTATTGCTTCTTGGGGATGCTTGCAGAGATCTATCTGTATTTTCAAAATTGGCCCAACTTGTCTTTCTAAAATAAGCTAAAACAATGGGCTAAGTCCAGGAGATTGTTAATATTTGTAAGATACGATGACTACACATTAAGAAAGATCCAGTGGATATTATAGTTTGACATCATCAAAATTCCTGTTGGTGGATGCTTGCAGAGATCTATCTGTATTTTCAAAAGTGGCCCAACTTGTCTTCTTAAGGCAAGCTCAAACAATGGGATAAATCCAGGAGATTTTTTTATTTTTTATTTTTATCTTATTTGGTTTGTCAATTGCTTACAAGATAATAGGCATAAGTAAAAACATAGTTATGAATACATGGATACATATAAGAAAAATAAAAGAAACAATAGGACAGGGACAGTAGGCATGTTGGTGTGCTTATGCATGCCCCCTACAGACCTCTTAGGAAAGGGGTGAGGTCAATAGTAGACAGTCTAAGATTAAAGTTTTTGGGGTTTAGGGAAGAAGAGTCAGGTAGAGTATTCCAGACATTGACCACTCTGTTGCTGAAGTCATATTTCCTGCAATCAAGTTTGGTGCGATTAACCTTGAGTTTGTATCTATTGTTTGCTCTTGCGTTGTTATAGTTGAAGCTGAAGTATTCATTGACAGGTAGGACATTGCAATGTATGATTTTATATACTATACTTAGATGGGACTGAAGGCGGCGTAGTTCTAGATTTTCTAGATCTAGAATTTCAAGTCTGGTGGCATAAGGTATTCTACAACGAGTAGAGGAGTGGAGAACTCTTCTTGTGAAATATTTCTGGACTTTCTCAACTGTGCTATTATCAGATACGTAATGTGGGTTCCAGACTGATGAGTTGTATATGAGTATTGGTCTAGCAAATGTTTTGTATGCTCTAGTTATTAGTGTAATATTACCAGAGAAAAAGCTATGTAAGATTAGGTTAACAACTCTTAATGCCTTTTTGGCTATGTAGTTACAGTGGGCTCTAGCACTTAGATCATTAGAGATGAGTATTCCAAGATCCTTGACAGAGTTTGGATCATCAACAAGGTCTTGACTATTCAGCCTGTTTATTTATTTTTTTGCCAATATGTAAGACAGAGCATTTATTTGTTGAGATTTTAAGTTTCCATTTGTTTGACCATTCTGATACATAGTCAAGGTCTTTTTGAAGGGTAGCAGTATTGTCTGTGGTGTTGAATAGCTTTGCATCGTCAGCGAAGAGAACGCAGTTGCTCTTGATATGATCACACAGGTCATTTATGTAGAGTATGAAAAGAGTTGGTTCTAGGTACAGAATTTGATAGGACGCTCCCAATTTTGACCATTTGTTGTCTGTTTGACAGGAATGCTTCTATCCAGTTATCCAGGTGTCCAGAGATACCATAAGATTTTAGTTTTAGGAGCAGTTCGTCGTGTACCACTGAATCAAAGGCTTTACAGAAGTCTATGTAGATTGTGTCTACTGCTTTGCCCTGATCGAGTTGTGTAGTCCATATGTTTTTGTAGTGTAAGAGTTGCAGATTACAGGATAGGTTTTTTCTGAAACCAAATTGTTTATTAGAGAGTAGGTTGTTTGTTTCTAAGTGGAGGATGATGGATTGGTTAATAATTGATTCCATGACTTTACAGGTGATGCAGCACAAAGAGATTGGTCTGTAATTTTCAAGTAGGCTGGGGTCTCCCTTTTTGAAGATGGGATTGTTTGCCAGATATGATGTTTGCATGATATGATGACCACGTATTAAGAAAGGTAGATCCAGTAGATCCTATTATAAGTGGTCTCTTTGGGGCAAGGTTGGTAACAGTGACATTCTTAACTGGGTATTGATGAATCAGATCTACTTGGGTAGAATTTGACACGGTAATACCTTCTTCTGTGGAAGAAAGATGCTCAAGGCAGGCCCTGGTGATGACCCTTGATCTGTCTCTTTGATAGCATCAATCAAGGTATATCCTGCTAGATTGGTTCTGCGGATGGTCATTATAGCTGTCTGGAGGCTGTAATATTAGTATACAGGATTTCAGGATTTAATATTGAAGAACACATACTTGACCCCCCCCCCCCCCAAATGATTAAACTGAAGGAGAGGGTAAATTGGGGTACTCCTGGACCCAACATCATCACTGGCAAATCTGGTAGCTTTGCGGGCCAAGGCCATCAAAGTTTTGTGTTGCCTTTCAATAAGTAATAAAAATCTGGAATGAGCCAGCTAGATTTCGCTTCCCTTGCTGTCAGCAGTTATGCCCACCAATCAGTGCCTGACCAAAATAACAGGAACCGATTGCAATGCCTGCTCTGAACAGTAGTATAGTCCCTGGGGGCCTATAGGGCTAAGAACTAGGAAATGTAAGGCAATTGTTTCACACTGCTCTTGAGTTGCTATTTTTGACTCCTGCCTGAGTGGGATAATGGGCTGCGTTGCTGCTTGATTGACATACCTTGGTGAGGTGCCTTGGTGCTGGAGGGAAAGAATTATTTTCACTCTCGAGTTGTAACAATAGACGTTCAATTGAACTCAGGCTCTTGGGATGGCACAGACCTAGTAATGCAGTTGACATAGCTTGAGACAGCTTTATAATTAGTAATCAATCTTCCAATGGCAGCTAAAATTTGCTGCTACCCCCACACAGTTGGGCTAGTATTTCAGAGCTGGAGTATTGCTAGTCTGTCCCAGTTAATTGTTTTTTAAGGAATCATAATGTTAACAGAGTTACGGGTGGGGGGGATGGGGGTGAAATTATACATTACATTTTGGAATTATTATTTTTTTGCCTTCCCCCAAACTTAAAGAAGAAAACCAAAACATGTATTATGTGGCACAGAAATTTCAAAGGAAGGAAGGAGGGAGGGGAGGGAGGGAGAAAGGGAGGGAGGAAGGAGGATGGGAGGGAAGGAAGGAACAAGGGAGAAAGAAAGGAAAGAACAAGGAAGTGGGAAGGAAGGAAGGAAAGGAAAAGAAAGGGAGGGAGGGAGGGAAGGAAGGAAGGAAGGAAGGAAGGAAAAGAAAGGGAGGGAGGGAAGGAAGGAAGGAAAGGAAAAGAAAAGGAAGGAAGGAAAGGAAGGAAGGAAGGAAGGAAGGAAGGAAGGAAGGCTCTCAGGTCTGTTAGAAAACAACTTATTCATTCACATTAGCATTCACAGACCTTTTCCGGGGTGGAGTTTGGCTTGGATTAAACATTTCACAATTTTGTGCTTTATGACACAATCACTGACAGGATTCCTGGAGATTGTCTCAATGTCAAAGCAATCAAGTACCTTGGCTTTGTTAAGGAAATTACTCCCAACAGAAGGCCTCTGCTGAAATATCGAAAAATATTCCTTTTTCTGCTCCAGATGGGCACTATTGATCAACATGGAGTATGTAGAATAAAATAAAAAGATTCAATAAATGCTGCCCTTCTCCAGGCAGGGTTAAAGATGTAAATGTGGCTGCTGTCATTGTTCCAGAAAGCCTCTACTCCAACCAATAACTCCGAGACAGACATCTTCTCAAAAGTTTATTTGGATAGTAACTGGCACAACTGGGGAATCCCGAATTTAAAAGTTCTGGGCTTCCCTGCAACAAGTACAAAATACAAATCTATCCCCTGCACCCATCATTACATCACACAGCCCAATCACCATCAATCCCAACTGAAGGCTTCCTCTCACTTATGCGCAAAAAATAACATGACCTTGAATTAGCAAAAGAATGTTATTATGTCTAACTACATACACTCCAAGACATTCCCTCCCCTCCTACTTTCCCAGGCTCAAATGTGGCAGTGTGGGAGCATCTGGTCTCAATATGGCTTCCAAAGCTGACAGCTGCTGTATGATAGATTAGATAACACACTGATCTGTTGGTGCATTTTAAATGCAATGAATGTTGGTAGGTAGGCATGTAAAGCTGCAAATGTGCCTAGATTTATTTATTTATTCATTCATTTATTTATTTATTGCCATTTGTAAGTTCACTGGGAGTTACTTCTGAGTGGATGTAGATCTGATTGCACCGACAGTCTTTTATAAGAACATGAGAGCCAACATCCTGCCAAGGATCATTAGAAATGCCAAAATGGGAACAGATAACTGCTGATCATTGTTACATGTTTTGGGAGGGCTCTTCTCTGCCAGGGCTAACAGGTAGGAGTATAAATGTCCAGATAAATAAATAACAAATACTAAACCATGTGCATTTGGAAGTAACATATTCAGAAGCGTTCATTCCAATTTCTCAGCAGACACTGCCTAGTGAAAGCGAACCCTTTCAAAGACTGCCTAGTCAAAGGAAACACTTGCCACATTTTAAATATGATGAAATATTCATTTAATCACTGACAAGAGTTCTCGAGATGATTCTGTAGCTCTGCCTCTCCAGCAAAGAGGATTAGGCTCCTGTACCTTGGAGAAGGATAAAGGAGCAAGGATTGAGGTAAGTGGCCATATACAAGGGATAGTTCAGCCTAAGTAACAAGTGTTATGCTGAAAATCCTAGTAGTTACTATAGGCTGGGGAATTCTGAGAGCTGGAGCATATGCATCTGGAAGAGACCACGCTGGGCCCGCCACTCATGGAGTTGTCTCACCTCATACAGCACAAGGTAGTCTTGTCTTCTATGCAACTGATGTCGCCATTGCTAGAATTTATACCCTCCTTTTATGGTCCATCTAGTTTACCAATAAAGAAGTAACATTAAAGGGAAATCGTTGCCAGCCCTTTGTAAAAATGGCAAGGGGGACGTCAATGACCCACAGAATGCCTGCATCAGCCAGGAACAGGATGGAAGGGAGGTCTATTGATAGATGGACAACCACCACCCCCAGATGGCCCCCGGATCCATTTCAGTAGCTCTGCAACATTCAGGACTGTATTGCTGTTGGTGGTGCAGTGGTTAGAGTGCAGCATTGCAGGCTAATTCTGCTGCCTGCCGACTGCCAGAAGTTCAGCAGTTTGATTCTGACTGGCTCAAGGTTGACTCGGCTTTCTATCCTTCCGAAGTCAGTAAAATGAGGAGCCAGATTGTTGGGGGGCAATAGGCTGACTCTGCTCAGAGAGGGCTGTGACGCACTGTGAAGCAGTATATAAGTTGAAAATGCTATTGCTGAAATTCGACAGTAAAGAAATTTATTACTGTTTTTTAAAAAGCCTACCCAATTAGTCTCTTCCCACTGCTCATTCCTCTCTGATGACATCACTATGTGTCACTACAACATCCCCTGAGCCTCTGGTCTCAAGGACTAATAACTTTGAAAATGGGTTTCTGCAGAAAAGAAAGCTTGCCCAGGTTGCCTCCATGGCACGGGAGAAAGCCCCGTGACTGGCATTTCTTCCAGCCATAACCTTTCACGGATTAAGCCTGCCGGTCCTTAGTATCAATGCAACCTGACTAAAATATGAGAAAAGCAGAGCGGGGAGGCCATCGTAACTCTACAGGAAGATACATTCCCACAAATCAAGGGCCATGCAATTAAAGCACAGCGTGAATGGCTTGCAGCCCTTATTGAAACGTATGTGCGCTCACTTAATTATTTTTCCTGGATGTGTTTCAAACTAAACAGCCTTACAAGAGATGCCCCCAAGGGAGATTGCAAGTGCCATCAATGCAGGGAACCTCTTCCCACCAGGTTTTTCTCAACATCTCCCAGTGAAATCTGGAATATAGACTTGGAAGTGGCTCAAAAAAAATTGAAGGCTTCTTTCACACACACACACGCACGCGCACACACACACACACACACACACACACACTCAGTTCTTTGTTGAATCTATAATTTTTAATATATCCCACGGGAGTAAAGCTTGTCCCCGTAAGCTGAGGACCAGGACAGTAGATATTAGTTGTTATTTTGTAGCTGCCCCGTGGGAGATTAATGGGCATCTTTCACCAAAGCAGTGACTCTACTTGTGACAAGGAGAATATATTAGAAGAATGTCACCGAGCGGTAAGTGGGTTGCTAAGCCATTACTGTTTATCCCTGGTTCTGAAGAAATGCTGATGAATTGACTCTTCGCAGGGTCACTTCTACCTCCAGGATGAGCAAGGATGAGCCAGGCAACCATTTCCATGTAGCAATTGTATGCTACCAGGAAAGTCCTTGGTAACTGGCTAGAGGAGAAAGCTGTATAACTGTATAACCAGCCCCCGTGCTGCCTACCAAAGTTTCCTGCTATCCTTCGGGATAATGTCCCATCACTAGTGTCAAAGCAAATTTCATCTATCAATCCAGTCAGCTATTGTACATTGAAGTGGAATGGAAGGATAGGTGTTTCAAGCAGAATAGTGAAGTAGAATTGTGACTGGTTGCAATTCCATTACATTCTCTGAATATTGTCATCCAGATCTACATTCAAACACGGATAAAGAAATACAGACATCCCTTAGTTCATCTAAGTATCCCTAAATGTTGGTTATCAAGGTTTTTAATGACCAAGTTGAGCTAAGCCCTGGTGTTTTTCCACACTAAGAGCCACTTGCCTTAGTAAGTTAAAAATACCTAGTTGTAACCTATGAGTTCCATCAAGGATGGGGATCTGACAGTAGGCCTGAGCTGATCACACCCAACCTGCCACAGAGAAGTGCTGCACCTTGTAGCAAACACACAATTTGCCACTGAAAACTATCAGGCCGATGTTCAGAAGTGGGAAGCCACTTCAAAGGGGGACTTCAGTGAAACTTGAAATGCCCTTCTGAAGATTAGTTCAAGCCGTGATGTGGCATAATTGAGATGATGATGGCTTACAGCTCATGAAAACCCCAAATCCACAATCTCAGAAAATTAGAATATTACATGCAATCAATAAAACAAGGATTGTACACAGAACAATATCAGACCTCTGAAAAGTATAAGCATGCAGATGTACTCAGTACTTGGTTTGGGCCCCTTTTGCAGCAATTACTGCCTCAATGCGGCGTGGCATGGAAGCTATCAGCCTGTGGCACTGCTGAGGTGTTATGGTAGACCAGGATGCTTCGATAGTGGCCTTCAGCTCTTCTGCATTGTTCGGTCTGATGTCTCTCATCTTTTTCTTGGCAATGCCTCATAGATTCTCTATGGGGTTCAGGTCAGGCGACTTTGCTGGCCAATCAAGCACAGTAATCCCACAGTCACTGAACCAGGTTTTGGTGCTTTTGGCAGTATGGGCAGGTGGAAAATGAAGGAAAATGCTGGAAAATGAAGTCAGCATCCCGATAAAGCTCGTCTGCAGAAGGAAGCATGAAGTGCTCCAAAATCTCCTGGTAGACGGCTGTGTTGACCCTGGACTTAATGAAGCACAACACCAGCAGATGACATGGCTCCCCAAATCAACACAGACTGTGGAAATTTCACACTGGACTTCAAGCATCTTGCAGTGTGTGCCTCTCCATTCTTCCTCCAGACTCTGGGTCCTTGGTTTCCAAATGAGATGCAAAAGTTGCTCTCATCAGAAAAGAGAACTTTGGACCACTGAGCAACAGACCAGTTCTGTTTTTCTTTAGCCCAGGTAAGACACCTCTGAACAAACATTGTTTGTTGTTCAGGAGCGGCTTGACAAGAGGAATACGACATTTGAAGCCCATGTCCAGGATCCGTCTGTGTGTGGTGGCTCTTGATGCACTGACTCCAGCCTCAGTCCACTCTTTGTGAAAGTCCCCAACACTTTTGAATGGCCTTTTCCTGACAATCCTCTCCAGGCTGCGGTGACCCCTGCTGCTTGTGAACCTTTTTCTTCCACACTTTTCCCTTCCACATAACTTTCTATTCATGTGCTTTGATACAGCACTTTGGGAACATCCAACTTCTTTTGCAATTACCTTTTGAGGCTTTCCCTCCTTATGGAGGTTGTCAATAATGGTTTTCTGCACCACTGTCAGGTCAGCAGTCTTTCCCATGATTGTGAGTCCTACTGAACCAGACTGAGAGACCATTTAAAGGCTCAGGAACCCTTTGCAGGTGTTATGGCTTCATTAGCTGATTAGAGTGGGACACTTTGAGCCTAGAATATTGAACCTTTTCACAATATTCTAATTTTCTGAGATTGTGGATTTGGGGTTTTCATGAGCGGTAAGCCATAATCATCACAATTATGACATATCACGGCTTGAACTCTCTTGCTTTCCATGTAATGAGTTAATCCCATATATTAGTTTCATCTTTGAAGTTGCATTACTGAAATAAATGAACGTTTGCACGATATTCTAATTTTTTGAGTTTCACCTGTATATACCACTTCACAGTGCTTTATAGCCCCCTCTCTGAGCGGTTTACAGAGTCAGCCTATTGCCCCCAACAATCTGGATCCCCATTTTACCGACCTCGGAAGAATGGAAGGCTGAGTCAGCCTTGAGCCTGGTGAGAATAGAACTGCCAAACTGCTGACAGTCAGCAGAAATAGTTTGCAATACTACATTCTAACCACTACACCACCTCAACTCTTGGATACAACACAGTGAAGTTGGGTTGTGATGCAGATCCCACCCTTTGGCCCCTATCCTGATGCAAGTCTATAAGTTGAAATACCTGCAAACACCACTTGGTTCCCCCACCTGACAGACGTTCATGCCGACTACTTATTTTATTATAATAAGTTGACTCAAATTTTGACCATATTCCTGGAGTTCAAAGCAGAGTGCCTGCTACTAGAGCTGCAGTGGCACAGTGGTTAGAGTGCAGTACTGCAGGTTATTTCTACTGACTGCCGGCTGTCTGCAATTTGGCAGTTTGAATCTCACCAGGCTCAAGGTTGACTCAGCCTTCCATCCTTCAGAGGTCAGTAAAATGTGGACCCAAAATTGTTGGGGGCAATAGGCTGACTCTGTAAACCACTTAGAGAGGGCTGTAAAGCACTGTGAAGCAGTATGTAAGTCTAAGTGCTCTTGCTCTCCAATGCCACAGTAACTATATGAGATAGGTTGGTCTAAGAAAGTCCTTGGCCCAAAGTCACCCATTGAGGTTTCATGGTCAAGAGGAGACTTGTGTCTCTCTAATCTCAGTCCAATATTTTATCACATGATACCCTGGCTCTCATTTTGCCTCATGGAAGGGACAGCCCTGGACTATTCTGTTCTGAGAAAGCCACATTATTCCTTTGGTAAGCTTCTCTACCCACTGGATGCCAATCTCCTGAATTTATGCAAGGACTACTCAACCTGTTCTCTTGACCTAAACATGAAGGGCACTCCAGCCTCCAAGTAGCCAGTCCTGCCAAAACAACCCCCTCATCCCACTCACCAGGGCAGCCTCCTGCAGAACACCTGCCTTCCTGAATCCAAGCGTGCATCCCAATGAGGCGTCTATTTCACTGCCAGCCCAGTGTTCATTTTTTCCCTGACATATTTATGAGTCCTCTGTCTCATTAATCTGCTAAGTATTCATAAGATGTCCTTTTCATGCCAGGATAGCTAAGGGCAAACGCCTTTATTTATCCATTCTTTATTGGGCAGTTTCTCTCCAGAGTCAGCTGGATGAAAGGTTCTCACCTTCTAAATTCTTAATAGAGTTTTCTCAAGAATAAGTCTTTTATGTTTTAGAAACAGCCAACTTGTCTCTTTACGGAAGCTGTCTTGCTTCTGTCCTGTTTTATTAACCTGGCTGGCAAGATAATGCTCGGCCCTTTCTTTTCATAGCCAATCTTCCTTCCCTCCTCCCAGCTGAAAAGGAAGCCTCCTCCTGCTCATGGTGGATGGATTCTGACAGAAAGGAGAGAAAGCCCAGCTCTGCAGGTCTTGCTTGGAAATTTCATGGCTGGGACTCTCCCTGAGGCCAGAATCAAGGCTCCCATTTTCCCAGTTCTTCCTTAAATTCATTGTGAGAGCCAGTTTGACATAATGAGGAAGGTGCTGGCTGAGGAAACCGGGTGGCTCTGAGTTCTAGTCTTCCCTTAGGCGTGAAAGCTGGCTGGGTGACTTTAGGCCAGTCAGGCTGCTCTCTCAGCCAAACCCACGTTGTCGTGAGGGAAAATGGGAGGCAGGAATATTAGGTATGTTTGCCACCTTGGATTATATCTATTTGAAAGGTTGGGTAACTCTGTAAGAATAATAATTGAATAACAAGGTTACAATAATAATAAAATTAGAATAAAAGTTATAATAACGAGGTTGTCTTTCTTGATAAACATCACATTTATCTTCTGGCAACCAACTGCTATTTTTCTGTGGGGTTAAGAGCTTTTAGGTGCTTCCCAACAGAGTGGATAAGAATGGAAAGCTTCCAATGGTCTTAAACATGCATGTGGTATTCTGCCTATATTCTCCCCAGATCGACCAGGAACAAGACGTTACAACAACAAGATGGTCCGAGATTGTTGGTCCCTAAGGTTTCCCCTCCCTGTCCTGTCAGCTGTTGCTTCAGTGAAACAAGGAAACGTCAGGAGCAGAAAAACCTCATTATTTCTTTGTCTTCCCCAAAATGTTTCTGGGATACCTGAAAGGCAGGTACAGGTCCCATACCTGTGGGTTGAAAGCAGAGGTGGGCAGCCTGGCTGAAGGACTCCTACTCCCTATCAGCTGTTTGGCCTCCCCCTCTGAATCAGATTCCGACAGGGGCATGACAGTCACTAAGTGAAACTGTACTTACGATCTTACCTCAGCTTTCCTTTACAGACCCGTGAAGGTCATAAATGTGAAGATTGGCTGTAAAGTTACTTTTTCAAAAAGAGGATGGGGAAATAACAGTCACCTTAATGCTTTTCCCTCAGCCTCCTTCCCGGCCAGCAGGCCCGGCTTAGTTAATTTTCCTGCTGGCATTCTTCAGCGAAAAAAAGGATTGCTGCAGCTGCTGGCATCACCTCCTCCCACGGAGTCCTTTTCATTAAGGTTTGCTTTTGAACATCAAGCCTAAATCAGTCCTGTAATTAAAACCCAAAACTACTTGAAACCGCTAAAACAGGAAAACAATCAAAACGGAGAGGCACACTGCAAAGCTATTTGAGGTTAAAAGCTTTAAGGAGCCATCTTAAAATATTTACATTAACATTTCAATTCTGCAAATGAGGTTCTAAACTTGGGTGTTTTGGCTCGGATCTCCCGCATTTCCGAAGGGGAAGCGGGTTTGACAAATCAGAAGCATTTGTCTCTCCTCCGTGCCATTGGTTAGAGGAGTCCACAACGTTAACACCCGTCTCCTTAGCCTAGGTTTTTAATCTACCCATAAGTCAAAACTCATCCGTTGACTAAATGTCAGGAGTGTAAGATGAGAATGACCTCGTTCACTCCCCTCTATCAATGCAAGTGTCAAACAAAGGCCTCCTAACAGATTATTTTTTATCTACATTGACAACATGCCAGGGGCAAGAGCAGAACGTGTCAATGAGTATCTGTCAGCCAAGGAAGGAGTCCAATAAATAGTAAATGTGCCCCTTCCCCCCACCCAAAAAAAGTGAGGTGAATGCTGTTCTTGCTAAAAGTTTTTACCTTCAACGATCCGGAAGAAATCCCATTGAGATTCCACTTGAGTTCCTCAGTCATCAAATTCACCAAAAGTGAATTTGTGCAGCAATGGAGGCGATTCTCTTCCCAACCATCTATCTCAATACAGTGTCTTTACTCGGCTTTAAATTACCGCTGATATTGTTTTGAGTCATTCTCAATTGCTTTCATTTTTCTTTGAAGAAGGCGGTTGGCTTATAGGCATGTGTAGCCTAGCCATTATTTCGTGACTTATTCCTTGCATTTGTAAACCTGCTGAACACAGTTGCGGAGGCAGGGTAAAAAAATAATAATAATCGATGCTTAGTAATATGTCTAGCTTAAACCGTAAATTAGAATGACAGAGCCATAACATCGGAACGGATCGTTTAGAGTATCCCTGTCCTATGTAGGAACTCAGATCGAAGTATTTTCAACAGATGGCTCCCAGACATCGCTTGAATTCATCCTGTGAAGGGGAAATCCACCACCTCTCTTGGGCATTGGTTCCACCTTTTGCAGTGCTCTTCTAATTAAGATTTCTTTACTAGTCTTGGAAGGAAAATCCATCTGGTTTAGTTCTAAGCTGGGAGAAAGACACCGGAAACATGGAGGCTGATTGGAAAGAAAGACTGGTTGGTGA
This sequence comes from Pseudonaja textilis, assembly GCF_900518735.1. Next base: position 5,172,501 of record NW_020769355.1, read on the forward strand.
AGCAGAACCACCAAACCCTTGTGATTCTGGGCAGCTGACAAAATGGTTGAATGAGTGGATGGATCTTTATAGGTTTCTGTGACTTTGAAGTTTGGACTGTTCTGGGGGTGGTGCAATGAAGAGCTTGTGCAGAGGTGGTATTCAGCAGGTCCTGACCAGTTTGGGAGAACCGGTAGCAACCCTCCCTCCTATGCGCTTCTTAGTCATTTATCATCTCAGCTGATTGTGGGAGGCATGTTTTCCTCCTCTCAGCTGATTGGAGGCTTTTTTTCCTCCTCTCAGCTAATCAGAGGCTTTTCTTTTTACTACCGGTTTGGCTGAACTGGTTCAAACTGGTAGCATACCACCACTGGTGAATACACAGTCTGCCACTGGAGGCGTGGTCTATTGCTGTATTGTTGCTGTACTCCTTTTTCACCCAGAGTATGCTAGGAAATGCTAAGTCTTCCTAGAAGAAGAGAAAGAGGCATTGCTTAACCATTGCCTTTTCTTTTCTTTTTTTTACTGCTGCTACTAAATAGCTGATTGGGTTGTGGATCTGATTGATTAAGGCAGGAATTTCATAATAAGACATATGAAACTTTCAAGAGGCAGAGCAATAAGCAATTTAGAAAGATGGTTCATAAGAGTTGGAAAAGGAGCAAGTTAACTCTTTCAGATTACTTTTGACTTGGTTATTCTGAGGGGGGGCTGCTTCCGAGATCAAACCGTTCATGGCCCGAGAGATCCTTTCTGTGAGGAAATCTCAGGTTATTCGAGCACAACTGACAGTTCTCAGGGAAATCGATTTTTTTTAAAAAGAGGTATGTCTTTCTTTTCCTGTCTTTCATTTTCCTTAGCTAATGAGATCATCAAATTATGACCTGGTTCATGCATCACACTAAGCTAGAACGCAGTATATTGTGAACTTGGTGAAACCACACAATCAGACAGGGTGTGCTTAATCATGGTTGTTCCATAAGCCATCATTAGCTGGAGTCCCACATCAGAGTAAGGCACGAACTGTGTTTTAGGGTCACGGTGGCTGAGTTCATAAATCACATGAAGCCACAACCGAACCAATCCTACTTTGAAGTACTCTATGTGCGCAAATCCAGCCAATTCTAAATGGATCAAAATAGCTATGGTTAAAATAAATAGATTAAGCAGTTGTAAAGGAAGCTTTTGTATGTATAATGAAACTGTGCTGAAGATGGACTGAAATTGCCTCAGGCAGTTGCTGCTGTTCCTAGGGAAACTCTGAGGGGAAAGCAACCATCTTTGGATGGGGAGTTGTGCCTAAGATCCCTTAATCTGTCCATTTATGCATTTAAACAAATATCAATGTTGCCATAATGCTGTAAGCCCCCATTCCCCATGAGAGCACCTCCACATACCTATTGCCAGCTTGCAACCTCTAGTTTAATGAAAAGAAGGACTAGGGGAGACATGATAGCAGGGTTCCAATATCTCAGGGGCTGCCCCAAAGAAGAGGGAGTCAAGCTATTCTCCAAAGCACCCGAGGGCAGGACAAGAAGCTGTGGGTGGAAACTAATCAAGGAGAGAAGCAACCTTAGAACTAAGAAGACATTTCAGTCAGTGGAACGACTTGCCTCCAGAAGTTGTGAATGCTCCAACACTGGAAGTTTTTAAGAAGAGATTGGACAAACCACCTGTCTGAAATGGTGTAGGGTTTCCTGCCTAAGCAGGGGGTTGGACTAGAAGACCTCCAAGGTCCCTTCCAACTCTGTTATTCTGTTAACTTTCAGGAAAGTAAAACAGTAAAAGCCTCTAACAATCTAACACTGTGAAGTGAACAATCCACACATTGATAAGAAGCCAATCCTTGATGCAACTTGATGCAATTTAACATATTTAAAATTTGCAGATGTTAGAGCCTTCACCATTCCTTAAGAGGTGCCACTGGATGCTTAGTTTTGCTGCTTGCCTCAACTGCTTTCTTTATTGTCTCTGGAAGTTCCTTTGGGCTCCTCTACCATCTAGTTCATTAAGCTCTGGGGCTGGCAGGATCTAATCCTCAATCACCACATCAAAGTTAAAGCTCATCATTGACACATTGATACACACACACACGTGGGTGTGTACAAATGTGGATACAATACATTAATCTCTTCTCACTTCTATGGGTAGACCTACCACAATGTGGTCACAGGAAATGCAGAGCCAACGTGGTCCAAAATGGCGGCCCAATGAGCTGATGAGGCAATGGGGGCAAAGAAGCAAGCTCAAAGACTTCATCCTGTTATACTGTATTTACAGGTAGTCCTCGACTTATGACCACGATTGAGCCCCAAATTTCTATTTGGTAAGCGAGACAGCGACTAAGATCCATTTTGTGACCTTTCTTGCCACAGTGGTTATTAAATGAATCACTGCACTTAACTTGTTAAGTGAATAATACAGCTGTAAAGTGAATCCGGCTTTCCCATTGACTTTGCTTGTCAGAAGGTCACAAAACGGGATCACACGAGCCGGGACACTGGATCCATCATAAATATGAATCAGATGCTAAGCATCTGAAGTGTGATCATGTGAATTGACACTGCAATGGTTGTATGTGTGAAAAATGGTCATAAGTCACTTTTTTCAGTGCTGTTCTAACTTTGAATGGCCACTAAACAACCTGTTGTCAGTCGAGGACTATCTGTACTTAATACCAAAGAAAAAACACAGAGCTTAACCTTCCTTGATCTCTGATGTGGCCATTCTACTATTGGTTGTATGAATGTTTTTTTGAGGGGGGAATATATCATTAGCAATGTGCACATGGAATTTCAGATTAGCTGTGTGAAAGATTTAATAAAATAGGAATAAGAATCAGACTTTTTATTCCTTGCTGTGAACAAAATGCCAGATCCCAATACCCAGCCATTATCATAATTGCCATTGTACTTTGTCCCTTTATCCACATGCCAAAGCATTTGTCTTATTTTGACATTGTGCAAAAATTATCAGATAATTACGCTTCAAGCTATTTTCTTCCTTACTAAAACCATAATCTGCATTGCATTTGAAGCAGGTTAATATTTCTCTTTCCAGACCCCCAAATCTACGTAGTTACTCAAAGTGGCCTTTGTTATATTTATTGTATATTTTATAGCTGGTAAAACCCATGGCATCTTTTCACAACTGGGACAAGAGACTCGGCCATGAAGAAGTGGGTTCCGTGTGCGGTTGCTGTCGGAAGACACATTTCACGCTAGGGATTGGTGGAAAAAGGAGTGAAGATTAAAAAGGCAAACATTGGAACATACTGAAGTATTTTGTACAGTTATTTTGAGGTTCAAAGATTTTCTGTGCAAGAAGTGTCTAGAATTCCCCTAGTTTGGGGAGAGAAAAATCTACTGGAAAACTATGTGGAAAGGAGATGGGATAGAAATGTATAAAATCATACAACGGTTAATGCACTGGTCTATGTAGAAACAGGTCACTATGAGTTCTAGTCCTGTCTTCGGAATGAAAACCAGCTGGGTGACCTTGGGCCAGTCACTTTCTCTCAGCCTAATTTACCTCACAGGGTTGCTGTTGCTGGGGAAATAGGAGGAAATGGGTAATAGATATGTTTGCTGCCTTGGGTTATTTATACAAGTAATAATGATGTGATTTAAGTTAAGAAGTTAAATTAAGATAAGATGATAAGGTAAGGTAAGGTAAGGTAAGGTAAGGTAAGGTAAGGTAAGATAAGATAAGATAAGATAAGATAAGATAAGATAAGATAAGATA
>NW_020769355.1:5176233-5193232 GCF_900518735.1 Pseudonaja textilis
TAAGATAAGATAAGATAAGATAAGATAAGATAAGATAAGATAAGATACATATCTTGGACCTGGAGAAAGTGGACCTCTCTGTCTCTTAAAAAATTAGGACAGGGGATATGATTGGGAGAAAAAAAACCAATGGAAATCCTTCCTCACAGGGTGAACAATAGCCTGTGGAATTCATTGCCACAAGATCTAGTGATGTTCGCTAACATGGATGATTTTGAAAAGGGATGGATGCAGGACAAGTCTATTAAATGGTATTCATTTTGAAAATTTGTGAGATGTGGGTAGCCAGATATTGGCTTAGTCATGGACCTGAAGCCCGCGAAGAATCTTTAAATAGATTGATGTAGTTTCAAGGGCAGCCCCACGTAGTATGAGAGTAATACCAAGAAAATCAAGATTTTAAGAGAAAACACATGAGATTCTACTATGAGTAAGATCCAAATTATAAGGAATTTGGAGTCCAAAGAGTTGGGGAAAGGCCAACTCTTTGGACCAAGCCCCTACCTAATGGCTTTTTTCATCCCAACACAGTTGATCTGCCAAATGACCATTTTCCTCCTAGTTACAACTTAACAATGATTCTGTCAACTCATAAAACATTCCTATACCTGTTTTGAGTTGCCATAAACAAGGGGGGCGGGTTTTCTGAGGGAGCATTACGGCAGTTTAAAACCAGCAGTATATTCCACCCTTATCTACAAAGATTGTAGCTAGACTACCAGATCTTCTGCCTGGCGAAAATCCTTCATTAATTAAGGCAATCTCCAGAACCCCGACAGATTCTTTTTTTAAAAAAAGGTAAAATAATGTTTATTTGTGATTGATGAGAAAGGAAATAAGAGCACTTGAAACAAAAAGAGGTTGATGCAGTTATCCAAAAGACAAAAATCAGATGAATCCATTATGTCATGGAACTCCTTCCAGCATTCAAATGTCCCATGTACAATAAGTATCATTTTATTATCCATCTATGGTTCCACAATCTTGAATTTCTACTGGGGATCCCATTTATCTTTCTGACATATGACCACATGCAGCTCATAGCAAATTGTAAGCCCCAGTTCTTCATGATTCCCCTTAAGTCCAACAAAAAAAGCAGTCATTGGGAGTATTGTAGTAGTAAAGATGTGATGAAAAAAGTAACATGGTGACCAATGCTCAGAATTATGATTTTTTAGAACAAAGAAAAACAGAAGGTCACAATACATGGTTGAGGTTTCACTTAGAGGCCACCTTGCTGAACAGCTAAACTGCTGTGGTAAATTAAATAAGGACTGCCTTATATTATCAAATGCTGCTGAAATAGGACTTCAAGAAAACAGAACTTCCTCAATATCATTGCCGATAAAATCTTATGCAATTGTTAGCCAACCTCTGTTGTTTTGGACAGGGCTGTATAATGAAAACATCTTTCCTACTGTACAAAGTTAGCACCCACGCCTCTCCTAGAATAACGGGAATTAAAAAAAGCCAGAATATTATATTTCCCTGGATGATAAAAGAAGAAACATGTTTTAAAGACAGAAAGCAGCTCCCTATCCACAACAGATATTTGGTGCCCATTAAGAAAGACTGGGCCAGTCTATCGACAGGACAAAAGGCCTCCAGCTCCAAGATGATGGGATTAAGACATGACCCTCCAGGACATAATAGGATTAACCCATATAGCAGCAGATCTCACCACATCTCACCACATGGCACAAACTCCTAAGCACATTGCACCAGTCAAGCTTCAACCAAACGTGGGAGCTCAGACAACCTATAACCCCTGCATAGCCCCATGGGAGTCTGACAGCAGCCAATAGAATACATGTTCTTGCACAGGAACAGGAAGCTCATGTTCAAAGCCCAAGAAAAGGTATTCAACTCTGTATGGTCAGCACATACCCCCATGTGCTTCTGCTTCACCATTAAACCATCTTTCCAATCAGCCACCATGTTTCCAGTGTCTTTCTCCCAGCTTGGAATTGAACCAGATGGATATTTCTCCCCACACTACTTCACCCAGAAACTTCTATAGGGACACTACAGCTAAAGTCTTGCTAATCATTTTCCTGGAATAAAATCACTGGGACAATCTAAATAGCCTGTTCTTATTAATGTGGCTTTTTTTTTTTTTACACAATGATTCCCTGACTCTAGAAGATTGTAAAAGTGGCTAGTAGGAAAATTACCATAATCTGACCATACATTAAAGCAATTTTGGAATGGTTTTAAAAGTACTACTGAGCTCCATATGGTTCAGTTCTTTTTGTTAGAAAATTACTCTGGGCAATTTTCAGTTTAGTTTCTACTCAGCATATTCCCAGTCGGTGCCTAAAACCAGATCAGAGCAAGGATATGCCCATTGGTTTATTTATTTATCTTTCTTATTCTCTTTCTTATTTATTTATTCTTCTAATTTCTTATTTAATTATTAATTTAATCTCTTACAGCCTCCCATTTCAAGCGATAACAAACCAGTAACACATATATAGGTCGACCAGAATTGAGCGCAAAGTTTCCATTGCTAAGGGAAACATTTGTTCAATTAATTTTGCCCCATTTTACAACCTTTTTTCGCCACAACTGTTAAGTGAATTATTTGCAGTTGGTTCAGTTAGTGTCGTGGTTGTTAGGTGAATCCGGATTCCTTCCCCCTTTAACTTTGCTTGTCAGAAGGTCACAGAAGGGGATCACGTGAGACATGGCGACCGTCGTAACTATGAATCAGTTGCCAAGCACCTGAATTTCGATCATCCCACCCACGGGGATGGAGCAACGGTCATTAAGTGTGTGAAAAAATGGTCCTAAGTCCCTTGTTTCAGTGCTGTTGTAATTTTGAATGGTCACTAAATGAACTGTTGTAAATCGAGGACTACCTGTACAGCAGCTGAGATAAAAATCAACCGGCACAATCAATATAACCAATGTATCAAAAGTACAACACATCTTCCCCAAATCAGGACAGTCCCAAAGCAATGGGCCTTGGATTAATTCCATCCTTAACCCCTAAAGACATCAGAATGGAAAGAAGGAAAACCAAGTAATCCAGAGGTGGTATTCAGCAGGTATTGACCAGTTCTGGAGAACCGGTAGCGGAAATTTTGGGTAGTTGGGAGAACGGGCAGGTCCCACCTCTGACTGGAGATTTTACAGTATCCTTCCCCTGCCACGCCCACCAAGCCACACCCACAGAACTGGTAGTCAAAAAAGTTGAATCCCACCACTGAAGTGATCTATGCGGCACTATTAAAGAAATGATTTGGTGGAAGGCGAGGAGAAATCCAGCACTTTTTGTCCGATCAAGCATTTTGCTCTTATGAAAATCTAGATATGCAACAGCCTTCCAATGTTATGGATGAACACTTCCTGAGCTACAGGCGCAGACTGTATCACATACCTCAAAAGCAGTTATCAGTAAAGAATATTATGCTTTAGCAAAACGATTTGTAACTACTGTATGCTGGGTAACTCAGGTGTCTTTTTAATACCTGCTTCTTCTTCTTCTTCTTTGTTTACCCTCAAGTGAAAATCAGGCTATGCAATGGCCAAGTCCTTCTAGCACAGTCTCAGCCCTCTGTCCTGCAGGACAGGAAGCAAGGAGCCATCCTGCCTTCTCTTGCAGCGTTAGGAAATAGGATGCAAGATTAAACTTTGGTCAACTTTTCCCTGGCTCTGATGTGTTCTTGGTCAGAAGCCAAGCTAACTTAGATGAGTGGGACTCCTGATGATTCATTTAGCAAAGTCGTGGAAGAAGGGAGGATTAAAACATCTGACTCCCTCACTTAAGCAAAGCCAGAGAAGATGTGCCTCTTCCCTCCAATCAGCAATAACATTGTTTCTGCAAGTTTTTAAGCAGTAATTGGTCACTGGAGTGGGAAGAAATATCCATCTGGTTCAGTTCCAAGCTGGGAAAAAAAAGCACTGGAGACAAAATGGAGGGTGGAGGCTGATTGGAAAGAGGGTCCGTTTCTTGATGAAGCAGAACCACATGTTTGTGGTTCTGGTGCAGCTGGCCACATGGAGTTGAGAGTGGGGTTTTTCAATACCTTCTCTTGGGCTTTGCACTTGAGCTTCCTGTTCCTGTGCAAGGACATGTATTCTATTTGCTGTTGTAGGGGTTATGTAGGGGTCACAGCTGGCTGTATAGATTGTCTGAGCTCCCAGGTTTGGTTGAAGTTTGCTGGGAGTGGTACAACTGAGATGATGAAATTTAAGAGGCTTGTGTTCTGAAAAGGTGTTGGGCAATTCCTATAATGGCTTAATATGGTTTTGTCCTGGGTTGGATCTTGAGTGAGGGCTCATCCTATCACTCTGCCTTTGTTTCAAAATATCCTGTCTTGAATGGATTGCCAAATCTGCATTTCTAAAAGTATCAGTTTGGGGATAGGGAGCTGGAGCTCTGAGTCTCTGTCTCCCTTAAGATTTTTTTGCCCAAAGGCAAAAAAAATACTGGACTAAAATATATATTTGGTTAGAAAAAAAATGATAAAACAACGCATAGATTTTAAACCAGAAATATTCTTGTTGGGTATATTACCAGAACAGTATAACAAAGGGAAAACATACTTAATTTTACATGTATTAATGGAAGCAAGAATTGTATTTATGGAACAATGGAAAAATGAAAAGATCCCTACAGATGAAAGTGTTATTTAAAAAATATTAGAATGTGCTGAGACAGATAGATTAACACTTAAAAGAAAAGAAAAGGAAGAAACAGAATACTTTTCAACATGGGGCTTGTTTTACCCATATTAACTAACAGAAACAGAGGTTATAATCTAAAAAGATCAAAAAGATAATTTAAAAAAAATTATATTGAAAACTTTGTAAGATGGATAAACTAATTGTATTATCACTGTGTACTTAATATTGACATGTTTATGATGATAATGCTATTATGATTAATGTTGTATCTCTACTTAAAACTAACTGTGCCCAGACAACACACTGTTTAGATAGGTATGGAATATAGGGGAAATATATTTTATCCTGTCTTTTTTTAAACATTTCTCAAAATATTTCATTCTTCTAGGAGAGGGGTGGATGCTAACTTTCTACACTGGGATCGGACAGGGTGATAACAGGCAGCTTATATATATATATATATATATAAATTTAAAGAGGTATTGATGAATTGGCCAGCTTGTTTATCTTGCCAAGCTGATCTTAATAGCCAAGATTGGAGAGTTGCTCCAAGTCCCTTAGAATCCTAAAGTGCAAATTGGAATGACCCTAGAGATCATCTAGTCCAACACCCCCCCGCCCCCCCAGAGCTGGAATCCAACCCTGCAGCATCCCAAACAGAGGGCCATCCCATTTCTGTTAAATACACTTCCAGCAAAGGAGAGCCTACCCCTTCCCGAGGCTCTGGGACGCCACTATTGAGTATCTCTTCCTGTAAAAAATAAATAAATAAAAGTTTATTTGGTGTCCAACTGGAAAACTTCTCTCTTGTAGCTTAAACCCACCGTTGCTTGTCCCTTCTTGAGATTCTGCCTCCTTCCCCATTTCAGAGAACCAAGAGTAGAATAGAATAACAGTTGGAAGGGACCTTGGAGGTCTTCTAGTCCAACCCCCTGCCTAGGCAGGAAACCCTACACCACTCCAGACAAATGGTGATCCAATATCTTTTTAAAACTTTTCCAGTGTTGGAGCATTCACAACTTCTAGAGGCCAGTTGTTCCACTGACTAATTGTTCTACCTTAGTTCTAAGTTGCTTCTCTCCTTCTTTGGTTTCCACCCACGGCTTCTGGTCCTGCTCTCAAGTGCTTTGGAGAATAGCTTGACTCCCTCTTCTTTGTGGCAGCCCCTGAGATATTGGAACACTGCTATCATGTCTCCCCTAGTCCTTGTTTTCATCAAACTAGACATACAAGGGAGAGTCATCATAAGGTAATCTTTATCCTTTTTCTCTCTGGCTCCAAATAGCTTCTATTTTCCTGTCTGACAGGTGCAGCATACAAAACGAATATTTTCGGAGCGCTATTCATAATGGCGCCCTGATTGCTTCCCTGGGATGTGCTGTTCCTTCCAGATCTCCTCATCTGTAAATCAGAAAAGAAAAGCTAAATGAAGGGAAAGGGGAAAGAGAGCAATCCAGCGAAGGGAAGCCTGCCCATCTCCCTGGCATATCAGCAGCTAGCTGGCCTGCAGCCCTTCCCCAAACCTCGCGTTCTCACTGCCTCCCCCTCTAATGTCACTGGAAGTCTTGAATAAATGTTACATGAGGCTTAATGGTTTCTGAAAGCCTCGATCCCAGCCTGGAATGTCAAGAGAATTTCAGACACTTCTTGTCCCTTGCGGGCTCTTGGGAAAATAGGCACAAGATGTTTAAATTAACCATGAAATGCAGCAGGCTGCCAGTTTTCAGGCTGCCTTTCATTGTTCAGAAAAAAAATATATATATGGCATCTTCATGCATCATGGATGTGCTAATACGTAATGCCTGGGGGAAGTGGAGAAGCTGCTTCGGCTCTAGAAATTGGGGGCTTGGGAGTCAGCTCACAAATGTGCCCAGAGACCCTCACAGGGTGGTGAGGCATCCAGCCCTCTATCAGGGGTGAGATGTCCTTCCATTTGCTCATAGGTGATCCATAAAGATTTGTCCCCCGTCCCCTTCTTCTGTATCCAGGTCACTAAAATCTCCCCTTCTTCAACCTGCATGTAGTAGAGTAGGTCCCTTGGTTTGCCTTGAAACCTTGAGGCTTTCAGATGGCGCAAAACCAATTTCCCGCAAGCATCCAAAGGTCAGGAAGACAGAAGCCGGAAAGCAGACTCACGCTGAGCGTTCAGCCCAAAATGCCGAATCAGATTCACTGACCTGAAAAGTACTTTTTGTGTGTGTGTGTGCAGGCTTCACTTGTTTGCTTATTAGGTTTGAAAAGGGTGTTTCTGGCTTTCAAAGCCAGAAATAAGTTGAAATACAATCTGAGTCTGTACGCAATTGCGCGGCAGGGGTACCCAGAGTTGATGGAATTGAGCTTGGACATTAGGACATCTGATCTTGCTTTTCAATTTGTCGGAAGGAATACAAAACAGAACAAAGATAGTAATGTTCTTTCGAGGCTTTGCTCTCCCCACTGACCTTCAATTCAATAAAACCGAGGTACATCAAAGCATTCCATGAATATTTACCCTGGTTTTTCCCTCCACCAGGAAGAAAGTGGCTTTGCAATTGCTCTTGTGAGGCTACAGTGAGACCAAGAAGGATTACCTGTGCTCGACATCCATTCTTTGGTTATCACATCTCCCCTGCAGGCAGCCAGTGCAGGCTTCCTCCTTCCACTTCATTCCAAGTCAAACCCTGTGCTCCATAGCTGGGATCAACTTTCTTTGACCTTTCCTTTTTCTAATCTTTGATCCTAGTTGAAACCTCAGCTTCAATTTCCCTCTGCATGTGTCACAGCCCTTGGAAGCAATCTGTTCTTGTCATGTCTCGACACTTCCCAATCTCTGTCTGCATTCACCCTTTTATTGCAGTCTCATTCTTTCTGCCCCTTTTTTCTGCCTCTATCTTCCTTCCTTACTAAAGTTACTGGGCAACTTTGAGATGTGTGGATGTGGCCAATGGAGCCTGGGCAACTTTAATATATGTTGACTTATATCATGAGAAAGAAAAACAAGAAATCCAAGAAGAAACCAGCATGGCTACACAAAGATCTCTCTGGCAAATTGAAAGAAAAAAAGGACAAGTACAAAAAATGGAAAGAAGGACATACAGCTGAGGCAGAATATCAGCAGATAGTCAGAATCTGCAAAGACGAAGTCAGGAAAGCAAAGGCTCAGAACAGACAAAGACTTGCAACAAAAGTCAAAGATAATAAAAAAAAGTTTCTTCCAACATATAAATAACAAGAAAAAAATCAAGGAAACAGTCGGTCCACTAAAGAGAGAAGATGGCAAGGAACTAACAGGCAACAGAGAGAAAGCAGAACTGCTTAACTCATTCTTTGCATCCGTCTTCACGCAAAAAGAAACTATAACTCAACCCACCCAAAACATAACTGTAAAAGACAGACCAGAAATAAAAGTTAAAATAAGCAAAAAAAATAGTAAGAGAACACCTGTCTGATCTTAATGAAAGCAAATCACCGGGGCCTGATGGATTACATCCCAGAGTTTCAAAAGAGCTGGCAGAGGTCATCTCAGAACCACTGCACCAGATCTTTCAAAAATCCTGGAGCACCAGGGAAGTACCAGAGGACTAGAAAAGAGCTGATGTGGTTCCCATCTTTAAAAAAGGAGAAAAAAAAAGAGACCCAGGAAACTATAGACCAACCAGCCTAACATCAATACCTGGGAAGATACTGGAAAAGATAATAAAAAAGCAGATCTGCCAACATCTAGAAACAAGTAAAGTAATAACTAGCAGTCAGCACGGATTTGTTAAAAACAGATCATGTCAAACCAATCTTATTTCATTCTTCAACACAGTGACTAAATTAGTAGATCAGCAAAATACTGTGGACATAATATATTTAGATTTCAGTAAGGCATTTGACAAAGTAGACCACAACTTACTTCTTAGTAAGCTAGAAAAAAGTAGAATAGATAGCACCACCACTAGATGGACTCTCAACTGGCTGGCAAACCGTACTCAACGAGTAGTCCTTAATGGGTCTAAGTCTACATGGAGGGCAGTAAGCAGTGGGGTGCCACAGGGTTCTGTCTTAGGCCCAGTACTCTTCAATATCTTCATTAACAACTTAGATGAAGGAATAGAAGGGGAACTTACCAAATTTGCAAATGATACTAAGCTGGCAGGAATAGCTAACACCCAAGAAGATAGACTAGAACACTGGGCCATATCTAAAAAAATGAAATTCAGTGTAGAGAAAAGTAAAGTCCTACACCTAGGCAAGAAAAACCAAAAGTACACATATAGACTGGGTGAAACCAGGCTCAATAGCAGTAACTGTGAGAGGGATCTTGGAGTCTTCGTGGACAACCAGCTAAATATGAGCCAGAAGTGTACAGCAGCAGCCAAAAAATAGCTAATGCAATCCTAAATTGTATTAACAGAGGGATACAATCAAGATTAAGGGAAGTACTAATACCACTCTATAAAACCTTAGTAAGACCACACCTAGAGTACTGCATCCAGTTTTGTTCACAACATTATAAAAAAGATGTTGAGACTCTAGAAAAAGTACAGAGAAGAGCAACCAGGATGATTAGGGGACTGAAGGCTAAAACATACAATGAATGGTTGCAGGAACTGGGCTTGGATAGTTTAGTAAAGAGAAAGACCAGGGGAGACATGATAGTGGTCTTCCAATATTTGAGGGGCTGCCACAGGGAGGAAGGGGTCAAGCTATTTTCTAAAGCGCCTGCAGGCCAGACAAGGAATAATGGATGGAAACTGAAGAAGGAGAGATTTAACCTGGAAATAAGGAGAAACTGTCTGACAGTGAGAACAATCAACCAATGGAACAGCTTGCCCTTGGAAGTTGTGGGAGCGCCATCACTTGAGACTTTCAAGAAGAGATTGGACTGCCATTTGTCAGAAATGGTGTAGGGTCTCCCGCTTGGGTGGGGGGTTGGACTAGATGACCTACAAGGTCCCTTCCAACTCTGACTATCTGTTAAATCTGAGGCTACACCTTGGATCAGTATTTTTCTAACTGGGCAACTTTAACATGTGTGGACTTCAACTCCCAGAATTCCCCAGCCAGCATGCATTCTCCTAGTATTCTGGGAGTTGAAGTCCACATATCTTAAAGTTGTCCATTTTGAAAAACACCAGCTTAGAGCCTTCCTTGAGCCTAGTCTACCTTAAGGCTATGTGATCCTGATGCAGACAAGAACTTAGACTTAAAGTTAATACTCAATTTCCAGACCTCGTGGACAAATACCGTATAATATGGCTCCAAAGGCAGCAATTCTAATGGAGGATTACATACATCAGTCTTTATAAAGTATAGAGCAGGATTGTTTGTACCAAGTAAATGAACGGAAAGCAGAAAGTCAAAACATCTCTTGGCCAAACCCTGATCTCAAAGCAGACCAAGATTATATTAAAACAGATCAAAATTTTACCTACAGCAGAGTGTCAAGGCTTGAATTGCTCTTGAGCCTGGTTCTCCACAAGTTCCGATTTTGGCCTGTTTCTCAGTAATTATGTATTTATTTCTTGGGTAACGGTATATCAAGCAAGAAGGGGGAATCATGAAGTCAACAGTCTGTTCTCAAATCAGACATTAGCGATCATCACCTGGTGCACCTCGTTATTGTCCATTCTCTGATTTAGCAATAAAGAGTACTTGATGAAAAATAAAATCGGTGTTACATTGGGAAGGATTGACACAGTGTTCTTTTCCAGGATTATGGCAAGCCTTCTCAGCAGCATTTAGGTCAGGGGTAGTCAACCTTTTTATACTTACCGCCCACTTTTGTATCTTTGTTAGTAGTAAAATTTTCAAACTGCCCACTTGGTCCACAGTAATGGTGATTTATAAAGTAGGGGACAAAACCCCTACCGCCCACCATGAAAACTGGAACGCCCACTAGTGGGCGGTAGGGACCAGGCTGACTACCACTGATTTAGGTCATCAGTGGAGGAGTAGGCTGATTGGTGCATTTATTGGAAAAGCCAATACATGAGGAAATTCAAAGGGAGCAGTAAACATTTTCTAAACTATGCCAAATGTGGAATGCTTCAAAGGACCAAGTGTGTGAAGCTTCCAGAAAAAGAAATTGTGGATGGATTATGAGACACTTCGGCTCTCCAAGAAGCAAGATAACAATATATAATGGCAACAGATACAATGATGCCTTTATGCTGCAAAAAAATATGGTTTCTCCTAAAATGCAGGCATATTGCCCAAATACATCCAATAAAGCTGTTTAATACTGCTTGTTTTAATCACCATCTAGCAGCTGTGATTTAGATGCAGAGAACAGTGGTTCATCCCAACAGGCTGAATAATAGGTATATTTTTTTCATCTTGCACCTTTCATTCCTTCAACAATATTCTGCAGTGCTCCCAAACACCTTTGAGACTTCAACGTTATGCAATGGGATAAAAATAGAATGCATATTTCTATGCATCAAAAATCAATCTGGCCAATCCTATGGAACCAGATTGCCTATAGAACTCCTTGGCTAGTGAGTAATGGATAATGTTGTGGTTATATTTTGGGAGGAGGATATGAAAGCCTCTTAGCATCTGTAGCAATTGGAGAAACAGAAAACAAGACAAATAAATATGGAGTGGCCATTTTGGAGAAAGAGGTAGCAAGTCTACACCCTCCCCCCACCACCCCAAATGGTTTGCAATGGCTCACACCCTCAAACAGAGACAATTTGATAAGACAGGAGAGAAAAACCTTTTAAAATGTGCCAGGAAGTCAGAGCTGGAGAGCGGAATTATATCCTCAGGCTGAATATATAGCAAGCTTCTCTGGTTTGCTGCACCCAAGAGACGAGAGAAAAGGCCACATTTTTCTATCACTGTGGCACAAGCAGATTAGTTAATTTATTTTTATTTTATTTCATCGAGTTGACTGAATATTCCGCTGTATATGTCATACATTTACAGCCAATCTAAAATATAACTCAGTCAGGCTATAAAGAATGGGCTCGTTGTAAAAGACAGCAAAGGAATATTTCAGTTCAGAGGCCGTGCACATTTATATCTATGGAAAGGCCTCTCTAATTATAAGAATAGTAAGCACCAGGAGATGCCTTGGTTAAACAATTTGCTGCTATGCTATTTCCACTTATTAATTTAAAAAAGGAAACAAGAAAAGGCACTTCATTTCCTTCATGATACAGTAAGACATGGCAGATTGTTCTGGTGAAAAAAATTAGAACATTCCTCTCCTGCCCACATCCCTCTTTGCCCTTTCATTACGACACTCCAGTGATCAGATCAATCAATGTGTTATTAAAAGACATGTAGAAAATGAACTTAAAGAGATGTTTATCATAACCAAGGGATATTACCCACTGAGGAGTCTGTACATTGCATGTCCTGCTTCTATTACTCAATTACACACATTTCACACTTCATAGATATATGGTGGACTCGTACCTCCCAGTTAAAATGATGACACCGAAACTAAATACTTAAGGTTGTCCTATTTGGCGAGGGTATTGCAAAGGGATCTGAGATCATTTGCATGAAAAATCCAGAAAAGGCCTCCATGTTAATCATGCTTATCCTTTTTACCACCTTCATGTCTTCACTTACAACTGTTAAAACCACTTTACAATGCCTTGGTAAGACCACACTTGGAATACTGCATTCAGTTTTGGTTGCCACCAGAGGTGGTATTCAGCAGGTTCTGACCAATTCTGGAGAAACGGTAGAGGACATTTTGAGTAGTTCAGTGAACCGGCAAATCCCACCTCTGACTGGACATTTTACAGTATCCTTCCCCTGCCACATCCACCAAGCCACACCCACAGAACCAGTAGAAAAAAAAATTGAATCCCACCACGATGGAAAAAAGATGTTGAGACTCTAGAAAGTGTGCAGAGAAGAGCAACAAAGATGATTATGAGACTGGAGGCTAAAACATATAAAGAACGGTTGCTGGAACTGGTTATGTCTAGTTTGATGAAAAGAAGGACTAGGGGAGACTTGATAGCAGTGTTCCAATATCTCAGGGGTTGCCACGAAGTAGAGGGAGTCAAGCTATTCTCCAAAGCACTTGAGAGCAGGACCAGAAGCCGTGGGTGGAAACCAAAGAAGGAGAGAAGCAACTTAGAACTAAGGTAGAACAATTAGTCAGTGGGACAACTGGCCTCTAGAAGTTGTGAATGCTCCAACACTGGAAACGTTTTAAAAAGATATTGGATAACCATTTGTCTGGAGTGGTGTAGGGTTTCCTGCCTGAGGAAGAGGTTGGACTAAAAGACCTCCAAGGTCCCTTCCAACGTTGCTATTCTATTCTATTCTATTCTATTCTATTCTATTCTATTCTATTCTATTCTATTCTATTCCTATTCCTATTCTTATTCCTATTCCTACTCTACTCTACTCTACTCTACTCTACTCTACTCTACCATACAGCAAGCTTAGCAAAACTTGTCCTAAGCTTTTCATTTCTTTTTAAATTAGGAAAAGAGAGACAGGTTGCAATTTGAGCAACTAAAGGTAGCTTGGACTTATTTTATTTTGCCTTTTCTTTTTATCAGAACACATCGCTTGGCTTTGTCATGTTCTTTATTAAATTCAGGTTGTTCCTCTTATGAGAAAAGATAATTACATAAACAGAGGGTCGCCGTTCTCTTTGCTCCAATATAAAAGATCTTCCAGGTCATTTTATTGGATTTTGGCTCACTGAGTTTTCATGAAGATGTTTCTAAGTGCAGGAAAAATCTATCCACTGCCAATCTCTGAAACCATAGTAGCTTCTTTATAAAATCTGTCAAATTACCTTAACACGTACGAACCCAGACAAGATTTTCTAGCTTTTGTGAGGATATCTATTTGGTCTGTATCTATCACCACTGGTTTCTAGCATTTTGGGTCCAGAGGGTAGATTTTTACTTCAGAAAAATTCTGCACTGCTTGAGAACGCAATAATCTAAAAATAATGGTACTTCGATACAGATCTAATAGGGCCTTGGGATATTCAAGAGAGTTTCTTTTCCAGTGAAAAATAAGCCCAAATTGCAGCAGACATCGGTTGTGTGAAATGTGCACCAAACAGAAGTGAGAACAGGCTCTGATGACACGGGCCATTTCATCAAATTCCTACGGTTGACAAAAGTCTGCTGACTATAAAGAAATGAGATCCTTTGTTTAGGATGGGTGAAGATCCAGATGAGATCACACACGACCTGCTTGCCTGCACAGGGGTCATGGGAATGAATTACACAGATGACAAAATTATAGCCTCTCCCCTGATCAATGGCCTTTAACATGTAATTGATATGCTCAGAAAATCCTAGGCAGGAATCAAAGGTGGGTTCATCCCTTGCATTTCAATCCCATTTCTGCCAGTCACACTCTCTTTGCTCCCGGGATCAGACAATATGGCTTCCGGGATTCAGAGCAGAGAGTGTTTGTCAAGACGACATCCTGATAAGCTGGAATGGCAGGTTCCGAACATCCACCGGACAGCAAAAATATGACAGCCTTTCTCACAAACAAGTTAGCCAGCTCAAGGGAAGACAGAAAAACCAAATGGTGGCACCTGGCTCAATAATAGTAACTGCAAGAGGGATCTTGGACATCCTAGTAGACAATCACTTAAATATGAGCCAGCCACATGCTGCAGCTGCCAAAAAAGCCAACACAGATCTAGAATGCAATAACAGAGGGATAGAATCAAGATCACGTGAACTGTTAAAATCGTTTTGCAGTGGCTTGGTAAGACCACACTTGGAATACTGCATCCGGTTTTGGTTGCCACAATGTGAAAAAAGATGTTGAGACTCTAGAAAGAGAAGAGCAACAAAGATGATTAGGGGGCTAGAGGCTAAAACCGTAATGGCGAACCTATGGCACCCATTTGTGCTGGCACACGAGCGTCAGGCAAACTTACCTCACTGCGCATGCATGCGCCTCATAGCTGATTTTCAGCCGGTTTGAGGCCTTTTTCAGACTCCCAGAGGTTTGAGGAAGGCTTCTGCAGGCTTTTCAGGCCGAGAACTAGGCCCGTTTTATCACTTCCTGGTTTTCCAGAAATACCGGAAGTGATGAAACGGGTCTAGTTTTTGACCTGAAAAACCTGCAGAAGCCTTCATCAAGCCTCTACGAGGCCAAAAAAGTCCTGAAACCAGCCGAAAATCAACTGTGAGGCGCAGTGCAGGTAAGGGGGCAGAGGTGGTGGGTGGTGGGTGGGGTGAGGATTATGTGCACATGCATAGGGGGCCTAGGGGGTGCGCATTGCCTTCTAGGTGCTGGCACACAAGGGCGAGCATGCAAGTGCGCGCACAATTTTTGGCACAGGAGCCCAACAAGGTTAGCCACCACTGGGCTGAAACATATAAAGAATGGTTGCTGGAATCTGATATGTTTAGTTTAATGAAAAGAAGGACTAGGGGTGACGTGATAGCATTGTTCCAATATCTCAGGGGCTGCCACAAAGAAGAGGGAGGCAAACTATTCTCCAAAGCACCTGAGCGCAGGACAAGAAGCCATGGGTGGAAACTAATCAAGGAGAGAAGCAATTTAGAACTAAGGAGGAATTTCCTGATAGTTAGAACAATTAAACAGTGGAACAACTCATTTCCAGAACTTATGGATGCTCCAACACTGGAGACTTTTAAGAAGAGATTGGATAACCATTTGTCTGAAATGGTATTAGGTTTCCTGCCTGAGGAGGAGGTTGGACTAAAAGACCTCCAAGGTCTCTTCCAACTCTTTAATCTGTTATTCAGAGATGGCTGGCCAATACTAATCACTACATTCAGGACAAAAGGATGATTGTGCAGCGATTTCCATCAAAACACCCCGTAGTCTCTCTTCTGTCATTTTGAGCAACAGGGGCAAAAACACTTGTCCAATTCACAGAGCTTTTCTGCAGAGGAACTCAGTAGGAAGTTAGTCTTTAAGGTCATGACCTTTCTTATTACCATTTGAAAACAACACAACCACAGTAACACAAGAACAAGGCTGCGGGTCATACACTTACAAGGAGTATTATAAGAACTGGTCTGGGTCAATCCTAATCTCATTGAATATATATATACATTCACCTATTATATATTATAGTTGATTTAAATACAAACGTTTTTTTAAAAAAACCCACTCCAAAATGCAACTACTTGTATGGATTTGGGGTGGATGTCCCTGAGATGTGCATAATTTTTCTACATATCTCTCACATACTTACCACCAGTGTAGAAGGATTCCATCATAAATTCTGTGAAGGTTTGGAAGTATCAATTAAGCAACGATGGACAGAATTATGCATGCCACAGAGGTGGTATCCAGCAGGTTCCGACCAGTTCTGGAGAACCAGTAGTGGAAATTTTGAGCAGCTGGAAGAACTGGGAAACAACACCCCTGACTGGCCCCGCCCCCATCTATTCTCTGCCTCCTGAGTCCCAGCTGATCGGCTAGGTCTTCTTTTGTTGCCCTGCACAGGAGAACGGAACTGGAAAGCAGGTTAGTGGGGTGGGAATAGAGATTTTACAGTAACCTTCCCCTGCCATGCCCACCAAGCCACACCCACAGAACTGGTAGTTTTGAATCCTACCACTGGCATGCCACATTGTGTCTGCTGGGTTTCCAAGAAGAGTATTGCCCTTGAATGGGCCATCCCATTGCCAGAGAGAGAGAGAGAGAGGGAGGGAGGGAGGGAGGGAGAGAGAGAGAGAAAGAGGGAGGGAGGGAGGGAGAGAGAGAGAGAGAAAGAGAGATTCAACTCCCAGTACAATTAATTATGGAATGTGTCTTTAAAGTGATGCCTCCATCTTGATTTTAGTTGCACCTAGTTCTGTAGGATAAAATAAAATAATAACAACTCACCCTTTGCTTTTTAAACATTGCATTATTCTCTGAAATTTTCTCTCATGGTCAGATCCTCAATCCTCTGTTGCAAGAATAGATAATTTGAATTTGAATTACAACTTCCACAATCCTTTGCTATTGTAGCCAAGACTGGTTGTGGCTGAAACCCACAACTTCTAGTAGGCGTCCAGCTGTTTTTTTTTTCTACTGTGTGCAATTAGGGGGGAATATTCTCCTTCACCACAGGCCATCCGCAGGCAGATATTGGGTGATGTACTGGGCTCCCCGGGGGTTTACTTCTGAATCAACGAGACAGCCTTGTACTATCAATCTGTAGTACTATGCACTCATTAGGAAGTGAAGCCATAAGGAAAAGGATTGCAGAAGAAACTGCTCCCTGCTCCCATCAAGACAGGGATTGTCAAGTGCTCTTGTTGATGAACACCTCGGATCAAAGCTGTGTTCTTTCTCCCCACTTCTGCTTGCTCGCTTTCTGCCTTTTTAAGAGCGCTTGTTTGGCTTGAATATCTTCTAGAGATTACACATCGCCGTGGGTGGGATGCCACTCAGGAGCGCTAGCAAAGCTTTGCAAAAAAAA
>NW_020769355.1:5201978-5223460 GCF_900518735.1 Pseudonaja textilis
CCTCCCCCCTCTCTCCTCCCCCCTCCTCCTGGCCAGGGTGCAGGTGCTTTGAGTATTTATCTGCACATACATTTTCACAGGATCTTCAGGGCATCCTTCAGTGTACACTTTGGCTAAACAGATAGGAAGATACGAAGGAGGGCATGGTGAGTCGGCGCATACTGCTGTACAGTTGACACTCACCACTGGCTCCTGGGGTGCCTCTGTAGCACGTTGAGGCTCCTTGACCGGGGGAGGGTTATGTGTTGTCTGCTGTGGTGGTTCGGAGTCTGGATGCAGAGCGGCTGGGTGCTCGTTGCTGTCAGCATCTGCATAGGCATGGCATTCTGGCTCGAAGGCATGTGTTGTAGATGGTTCGTGGTTCTCTGTGAGGAGGTCATGATCCATTAATACATGCGCAGGTGGTGTCTCTTGCTGCCGGGTGTGGGTACCACATTCGTCTTGCCATACATTTGAGTTAGAGTTGCTTGGAAGGTATGGCAGGAACTCTATTGGCTGTGGATCGAGCGTGGCCACGGTGGCTGCTTGCATGCCTACTTGTTGAGCAATCTTCTTAGTAAGTGGTGGGCCAAGTTGCTTCCCCTTTCGGTCTTGAGACCTTGGTGTAGGTTCTTTGTTTTCAGGACTGGAATCTCAGGTTTTAGGTTTTACGACGTTAATGTTTGGAGTATCATCTGGAGCCTGTGGTTGAGAGTCGCCGCTTTGATTCCTTGATTCTGGGAAACTGCCGAGTAACTGTGCCGGTTTCGCCTGCTCATGTTGTAGCGAGTGCTGCTCATCCACGTAGGCCTTGGCACATTTATCTGGGTTCTGTCTTTTCAACTCTCCAAGGTGGAAGTTGAGAGAGGCGGCATTGGCCGCCATCTGCAATGTTGCGGCCCGTGCTGTTTTTGCTGCTGACACTCTTTGTCGTTCGAGCAACTCCACTTGGGCTTGAGCTTTGGCCATCTCTGCCTGTTCGTTGGCCAATTCTGCTTTCTGCCGTGTTACCTCCATCGTGAAAGGTAAAACTGCTTTTGCTACCGCAGCTTCAATTTGAGCTTCTACAGCTCGGTCGGAGTACCTTGCTGCTTTGGAGGCCTTCTTCGAATGGTGGGAAGAAGCTGCTTGTGATTGAAGATGTATGTTGGATGTGGCCTTCTTCCTTGACACTCCTCCCCGCCGTAGTGCATTGTGGAGCGCTTCCTGGAGGGCTGTCTTGCTTTCCTCAACACAGTCTTCGCATTCCTTGTGAAACTCCTCGAAGTATTGGATGTGTGATAGGAGTTTGGGGTCACTCAGTCTTGACTGGATGGACTTGAGGTTGTTTTCGCTGCATCTCCACCGTGCGAAAAGGGCATCTATTCCTTCACTTTGCTTCCAAACTCCAAATATCCTTGACAGAAGACAGAAAACTCCCACACAAACAGTTACAAGAAAGAGGAAAAAAGCAACACAAACCAGGCCAGATAAGGGCTGCAGGACATCAGCAGATAGCCGAACACACACTGAAGGACATCAAACTCAGAAAGGAACCATAAACTAGAGATAATTCCACGCTTTGTTTCCAGTGTTCTCCCGTACACATGTCCATCCTCTTATTCAGTTGTCACAGCTGCAGCCCATGAAGAGGATCAAGGCCCTCTCCTCCCGAGTAGACCACATCCCTCCCTTATCCTTTCCTCCCTGTGTTCCTCCTCTCCCTCAGAGTCAGTCTCCACCAGAGGCATGACAGTTACTACAAAACCCTATTCCCTGCCCACCCCACAAACCTGCTTTCCAGCTCCGTTCTCCTGTGCAGGGCAACCAAAGAAGACCCAGCCAATCAGCTGGGACTCGGGAGGCAGAGAATAGATGGGGACGGGGCCAGTCAGAGGTGGGATTGGCCAGTTCTCTGAACTACTGAAAATTTCTGCTGCCGGTTCTCCAGAACTGGTCAGATCCTGCTGAATACTCACCTCTGCCCCCACTCCTCAAAAAAAACCCTCTTTGAAATCAATCAACCCTTTCCCGAAAACACATTACTGCACATGCTGAATTCAGCCTCGGTCAGGGTGACAAGTATTAAATGAGAAACTAGAGCCACATACAGAATGTTGTCGCATGGGATTTAATGTTTATTTGGAATTCTAGAGGCGCTTCCTTGCATAATGGGAATGTCATCTGCACACCACTAACCTCGGCTGCGGCTATGCTAACAAGGAGCAGGGAAGAGACGATCCCCAAGGAGAAACAGTTAATAAGATAAGTTCCAGACAGAACTAGAGGGCAGCATTTCTTCTCTAATACTGAGGACTATGCAGTAACCCGATCTTCCTATAATCCCTTTTCAGGGAGAACTGACTTTCCCCATTTTTGTTCCGACAAAGAGAAGGATGAGGTTTGAAAAACCATGTTACACCAAGCAAAAAAAAAAAAAAAGACACGAGAAGCTGAAACAAGATCAACAAATGGCCTACCTAAAGCATGGTTGGTGGCGGGGGGGGGATAGAGACCCCAAATCATCCCTGCCTTTGCCTGACCAAAATGCTGAATTACCCATGAAGAGGAAGGACAAACTGGAGAAGTACAATAACAAATAGATTTTTCTCCGCGTCAAAGCAGGTCAAGTTTTGCAGCTGAACAATTTGCCAGAATGAATGCAAACAGTGACAACTAGGTTGTGTTTTAAAAAGAACACGTGGGCAGTTTGTCAGAAATTAATTACAGAAGGCAATGTTTTCTCTTATTGTCCATCTGGGAGGTCTAGATACACAGCGAGAAAACCCTTGAGCTTCAATATTTGCAAACAGCACTCGTACTGGAAAAAGATTTATAAGCATAATGTCAAAATGGAGTCTTACTCTTTATAGCCCTACTTGTTTGTGCTACCATAACTCTATACTACATCAAGCTGCCTTTGCTCCACCCTGAAGGGCAGAGAAATGAGGAGTTATAACACATTTTTCTGGTGTTGGCCACATCTTATATCACACTTGATGTGACATGAAGATTTTGTGTCATCACTTCTGTGTTATGCTAGAAAAGTCCATTCTATACAATTGCACAAAACAGCTTCGGTTAAGGCATTTACACTATCGATGAATTTGTGCTTGTCTGCGACCAAGTCATGCTGAACAAATGAAGGCTTGCTTTGGAGTAGAGAAGCGGAGAATGGCGCAATCCCTCTTTTCTAAAACTAACAGATTGGAAACCAAGCACACACAAAAAAATCCAAAAGCCTACTGGTGCTTGGTGAACATACTGCTAAACATTGTAGATCTTGTTTCCTTATAAATGGATAAGCAAGGTTGTGCTACGCATCAACTTCAGAAAATCTGTAGCGGCCTACGAAAGCATAACATTATATAAATGAGGAAGAGCTAGTCCAGCTTTTACATCCACATTTGGATATACAGTTATTACACTGCTAGGAATACTGTACAGCCATTGGTGTAAAATAGAGCCAACCAAAAGCTACCATCTTCATAATTTTTCTCTATAGGAAGGGGATGCATTCATGGGCAGCATGTCTGGTCCGCCAGGGGCATATCAAACTTGCCCTTCCTAAATTTGTGAAATGGTCATGAAATTAACTTCATTTCACAAAACAGGCATCATTGCTGTAAGCTAAGCAAGGGGGAAGCCGCTCTGATGCCAAGGAGAGAACTACCAGTTACTTTAAAAAGTAATGGAGGTCAAAGGAAAGACCAGAGACAATGACCTTACCGAATAGTCTACACAAAATGTTGGCCAACTCTTTCCACGGGCTGCAGATTAAAGCCGAAGAGGAGTATCAAAAAGCTGTAATTACTGGAAGTACATAAGATGAAACTTAGAGAGGATGTGAAGTCAATGGAGAAAAACACAGCCATTATCATTAATAAAGCCAGACAAAATTCCAAGGCCACTAACACAGTGGTGAGAAGCAAATCTTAGGGTTTTTTTTCCCCCAGTATAAATCAACAACATTAGCGTAGATGTCATCACCACGGCAGAGAAAGCCTGAGGCCATTTCCTCACTTCACTGCAGCTGCTGGCCGGTGCTAATGGTCCTAGTGACATGACTTGGCCTCCTGGGTTGTACATAATTTAGCCACAATGTCAAAAGAAGTAGCATTTATGTGGAGAAATGCTGTAGTGTTTAAAGAATGCCCAAAGAATGGGATTAAAAAAATATTACTACCGGTTCTGTGGGCGTGGCTTGGTGGGAGTGGCAGGGGAAGGATACAGCAAAATTCCCATTCCCTCCCCACCCCACTAACCTGCTTTCCAGCTCCGTTCTCCTGTGCAGGGCAACAAAAGAAGCCCCAGCCGATCAGCTGGGACTCAGTGGGAGGCAGAGAATAGATGGGGGTGGGGCCAGTTAGAGGTCATATTTGGTCCTCTGAACTACTCAAAATTTTCGCTACCGGTTCTCCAGAACTGGTCAGAACCTGCTGAATACCACCTCTGATATGCATGTGAAGCAGAGCTGCAACAATCATTCTCTAGAAGCAGGATTATTGGGGTGGGGTGGAGTGGATACTTCACATGTTTTTTCTTTTCCAGATAGCAATAGCACTTAGATTTATATACCACTTCACAGTGCTTTGCAGCCCTCTCTAAGCAGTTTATAGAGTCAGCCTCAACAATTTGGGTACTCATTTTACCCACCTTGGAAGGATGGAAGGCTGAGTCAACCTTGAGTCGGTGAGGTTCAAACTCTTGGCAGGCGGCACAGTTAGCCTGCAATACCGCATTCAAACCATTGCGCCACCATGGCTTTCAGCCTCCCAGGAGAATCCTAGGGTTTTGTGGGAAAGGATACTGTTAAGTTTGGGAAAAGAGAGGCTGAACCAGAGCATGAGTGCAACAATACTTTATTATAACAATAAAGGGCTGACTGTGCTTGCCACGCCTGGAAACTGGCTCGCAGCAATCAGCAACTGGTGGGACCCCGCAGCCTGCTTTTATAGCTGGCTGCTGGGGAGAACCAACCAATGAGTGAAGGGAAGAACGCCCACGCAAAGTGAGTGGACCTGAGTGAGAACTCCTAGAGTTCTCAGGACATAACACCCCTTCCCCCCAGATGCGAACACGCATAGTCTTTGAGGTAGGCAGGAGGTTTATGTTGGCGCCCGGAACGGCGCAGCTCTGGAACACTGTCTGTCCGTTCGGGGTCTGCCTGGGAAGGCAGAGCCGGCAAAGTGTCATCAGTGTGCCCCTCGGTTCGGGCATGCCCGGGGCTCGTAGGGTTGGTCACTGGGGATGTGCTCCTGTAGACTGGATCGGGCTGGTCAACCGTCTGGGTGCCGCTGTCCGTGTTCGGGCCTTCGGGATCGGCTGTTGGTGTGAACTGGTCGCCGGGCATGATGTGGATGTGGGGCTGCAGATGAGGCCTCCCTTCATCGTGTGACTCTGGATCCCTGCTGGCGAGGGTGCTGAGGCGCCTACGCAGTTGGTCTATGTGCCTTCTCCAGACGCGGCCATCCTCCAGTCTGACCCGATACGACCGCGGCCCGGTGATGGCTACGATCTCGCCCGGGATCCACAGGGGGTCTCCAGCGAAGTTCCTCGCGAATACTGGCTCCTGTAAGATAAAATGTCTAACCCCCGATGTGGAAGCGAGGGGAGAGTCAGGGCAGTATTGTGGGTGAAGTCTGTCCAATACAGTCCTCAGGCGCCTGCCCATCAGGAGCTCAGCTGGGGACTTATTGGTGGCTGAGCAAGGAGTTGAGTGCTGGCTCATCAGGAACCGCGAGAGTTTGTGGTGCCAGTCATCCTTGCTGAACCTAGCCAGGGCTTCTTTAGTGGTCCTGACGGCCCTTTCAGCCAATCCGTTACTGGCAGGATGAAATGGGGCTGTGAAAATGTGGCGGATGCCCAGGTTGGCAGCAAAACGGCTGAACTCGGTCGATGCGAACTGTGGGCCATTGTTGGAGACAATGGAGTCGGGTAGCCCGTGCGTTACGAACAGGCGTGTTAACACGTTGGTGATTGCTAGTGTGGTGGTCGTGGATAGCTGTGCTACGTCAATCCATTTAGAATAGGCGTCCACGACCACTAGGAACATCTTCCCATGCAAGGGGCCGGCCAGGTCGATGTGAATTCTGGACCAAGGAGCGCTGGCGCTTTCCCATCTAGTAGGGGTGGCAATAGGGGGAGCAGGACGGGATTCCTGGCAAATGCTGCAGGAACTTACCCAATTGACAACGTCCTCGTCGAGACCCGGCCACCACACGTAGCTGCGTGCTAATGCCTTCATTCTCACGATGCCAGGGTGTCCCTCGTGCAACGCTTCCAGAACTCGGGTACGCAGTGAGGTCAGGATGACCACTCGAGTGCCCCATAGTAGACAGCCCTGCAAACTGGACAACTCCTGCATGCGAGTCTTGAAAGGTGTGAATTTGTTTTCAACATTGCCCCCCGGCCACCCCCTCCTCACCCAGTCGAGCACCTGGGCGAGCGTTTGATCTGCCTTGGTTTTAGCAGCAATGTCAAGGGCAGTGATGGGTAGGTCCAACTGGGTGATCTCGAAAATAGCGTGGACAGGAGCAGGGTCTTCAGCCGGAGCCGGCAAGGGGCAGCGACTGAGAGCGTCAGCGTGGGACAGTGTTTTACCCGGGCGGTGTATAAGTCTGTAGGAGTAGGCTGCTAGGAAGAGGGTCCACCTTGTCATCCTAGGGGAAAGGACTTGAGGGGTCTGTTTGTCCCCGGCTAGTAGGCCCAGGAGGGGCTTGTGGTCCGTGACCAGCTCGAAAAAATGGCCAAAAAGAAATTCGTGAAATTTTTTCACGGCTGCAACAGCTGCTAGGGCTTCCTTATCGATCTGGCTGTAATTGCGCTCCGTTGCAGAGAGCGTCCTTGAGAAAAAGGTGATGGGAGCCTCGGCGCCATTGGGAAGCCTGTGACTTAGTACCGCCCCAATTCCAAAAGGGGATGCGTCTGCTGCCAGCACTAAAGGAAGGTTAGGGTCGAATTGAATAAGTACCACCTCTGACGTGAGTAGTGATTTGTCGGCGTGAAAAGCATGGTCTTCTTTGTGCCTCCAGTGCCACGGTGACTTTTTATCCAGTAATCTGTGTAGGGGTTCAGCTACTGATGCTTTATGGGGCAAGAAGGATGCGTAAAAGTTCAATAGCCCCAAGAAAGCCTGTAGTTCAGTTTTGGAGGTTGGGGTGGGTGCCTCGTGGATTGCCTTAACCTTGGACTCCAGGGGGTGAATGCCAGAGGCGTCAATTTTATAACCCAGAAAGTCCACCTGTCTAGTGGCAATGGCACATTTTTCCTTTTTCAACTTGAGGCCATGCTGTCTGAACCTCTCTAACACTGCTCAAACTCTCTGGAAGAGTTGGGGTCTGTCCCTGGCCGAGACTAAGATGTCGTCGAAGTAGGGTACTACACCAGGGAGGCCCTGCAAAATCCGCTCCATGAGGGATTGAAAAATACCTGGGGCAACACTTACGCCAAACTGGAGACGCTTGCATCGGAAGGCACCCCTGTGAGTGACAATGGTCTGGAGTTCCGCTGTTTGGTTATCAACAGGGAACTGCTGATATGCTTGAGACATGTCCAATTTAGCAAAAATGCTGCCTGGTTCAAATGTGTGTAATAAATGCTGAATGACGGGCACAGGATAAGCGCTAACTTGTAGAAATTTATTGATTGTCGTCTTGTAGTCCGAGCAAATTCTCAGGCTACCGTCTTTTTTGAGGGGTGTGACAATGGGCGTCTCCCATTTGGCGAAATCTGTTGGCTCAATGACCCCTTGTTTTAACAGTTTATCCAATTCCGCATCTAGTTTTGGCCGAATAGCGAATGGGACCCTACGCGGTTTTAGCCTGATTGGGACTGCCTGGGGGTCAACTGAGAATGAGATGGGGGTACCGTTATAACACCCCAGCTCCTCGCTGAATACATCTGAGTAATCAGCGAATAAGGAGTCAGTGTCTGAGGTTGAGACAGCATGGACTCCTGTTAGCCCTAGGCCGAGATGGGGGAACCAATCGAGCCCCAATAAGGTGGGGAGATTGCCGTTAACTACCACTAGAGGTAGGTGACCTTTAAAAGCTTTAAAACTGACAAGGAACTTGCCTCTGCCGATTACAGGAATGGTCTTCCCCTGGTAGTCCTTCAGGCTAAACTGGCATCTCTGGAGCCGGATAGTGGATAGGCTTGGTTGGAGCCTCTTGAGGGTGTTCCACGAGATAATTGAGAGCGCTGACCCTGTGTCAACCTCCATACGGCACGGTTTACCTTCTAGGGAAACGGAGAGAGAAATTTTACTAACAGTGTGGCAAGTGTGTTTGGCATGGTGGTGCGTGCGACAGTTCAATACTTGCCTCTGTGGGCCCGATTGCGAGGGGGGGTGCCTTTGTGCTGAGCTTTGAGGGGCTTGGCAGACTCTCGCGATGTGTCCCCTTTTATGACAGTTATTGCAGGTGGCTCCTTTAAACTTGCAGGTGGCCCTCTGATGAGATCCCCCACAGGCTAGGCACAGGATGATGTGCTTGGGTGGACCGATGTTTTCTTGTTTGGTTCCTACCTGCGGCCGTCTGTCGTTGGAGAGGCGGTGGACGTCGTTGTCATCGTTGAGGGTTTCCTCTGCTACCACCTCCTCGGAGTGGACGGGAAGTGGTGTCAGCTTGGCACTTGGGCCATGGATTTCGGTGGCTAAGTGCGCTGCCAGCTCAGCTGCCAAGGCCTCCTCGACTGCTTGTGCGAGGTTGAGGTCTTTTTTTGCGAGAAGGCGCCTTTGCAGGTGGAGATCCTTGACTCCGCAGACTAATTGATCGAGGAGCATGTCCTCCAGGTAGGTTCCAAACCCACAATGCAGTGCTGCTGTTCTGAGGGCGGCCATATACTGATTTATGGTCTCCTTGTCCGATTGTTTCCTCATACGGAAGGTGAATCTCCTGGCAATCTGTGAGGTCCTGGGAGAATAGTGGTTAGTGAGGATTTCAAGTAACTCAGACCATGGAACGTTTTTCAACTCACGAGGAGCCACGAGGGCCGTGGCAGTATCGAAAACGGTGGCTCCACAGTAGATCAGGAAATACGATTTTTTCCGATGCTCTCCCGCATCCGCCAGGCCAATTGCATCGATATAATGATTAAAGCGGTTCTTATATGATTCCCACTTCTCCTCGTCTGGTTTGAACGCTGGGAAGACTGGATTGGAATTCATGGTGCTGGGACCGGTAGAACTACCTGTGGAAAAAAAATCTCTCTGGGGCAGCAGACAATGTTTTAGTGCCTGTGGCAGGCAAGTGATTTCAGCTCCGGAGAGGCTTTTCGCAATCCTCTCTTTCTCTCTGGGTTAACCACGTTTGGCTGTTAGCCGTTGGCGGCGTTTGGATTCGCGCCTGTGTGGGCGTCAGTGACTTGACTACAGCGCTGTGCTGTACCTTTTAGGTTTGAAATTCAAATGACAGCCGTTTGAATTTCGCGCCTAATACTGAGCGGCTGCGGCTCGCAGCGCTTCACTTTCCCTGTAGCTGGGCTAACAAGCGGCTACAGACGCTTCTAACTTTCGATTCTGACCGCTCTCTCTGGCTGCGGATCAGCGTTCGCTTCTTATCGCTTGCTGGCCGCTTTCTCTGTCAGCGGGTCAGCGTTTGCTCTTTTTGTTTGCTCTTTTTGTTTGCTGACCGCTCTCTCTGGCTGCGGATCAGCGTTGCCCTTATCGCCGGCCGATTGCTCTCTCTGGCTGCGGATCGGCGGCTAGTGACTCAGCGGTTGCATGGTGCTTCTGGTAGCCATCCCATCCTCGTCGCCAGTGTTAAGTTTGGGAAAAGAGAGGCTGAACCAGAGCATGAGTGCAACAATACTTTATTATAACAATAAAGGGCTGACCGTGCTTGCCACACCTGGAAACTGGCTCGCAGCAATCAGCAACTGGTGGGACCCCGCAGCCTGCTTTTATAGCTGGCTGCTGGGGAGAACCAACCAATGAGTGAAGGGAAGAACGCCCACGCAAAGTGAGCGGACTTGAGTGAGAACTCCTAGAGTTCTCAGGACATAACAGATACGTTCTCCAGAATCAAGATAGCACCCCACTTCTGCCTGCTTCCATTAGCGTGAAGTCTTCGTTGCCTTATGGGAAGCAAGGTTAAATTGGCTTTACCTCACAAATATTTGACCAAGAGATAGTTTCCCCTGAGTAGATTTTTGGATGGGCAATCGATGGCACTCAAGCCAGTTTTCTGGGGCTTTTCACACACACGGGGTGGGAGGTGGGGGTGGGGGAGAAGAATATATCACTAAAATTTCCCACTATTTGACATGGGGGGGTGGGGTGAGAATATATCACTGAAATTTCCCACTATTTGACAAAATAAGAAAACAAAGTGGTGTAAAATATACATGTAGCCTTTTTTGGGTCAACAGCCCCCCAAATAGTAGGTGGACCAGGACAAAACCAAATTTCATTTTATATTTAAATCAAATTACATTTAGTTATCCAATTGCACTCCAGTCATCTATTTAAATTCACCTTCCCCTCCTCTCACATGAAAAGCTTGGTTAGAAAGCTTGGAGGCAAACGCGGGGGAGAAGAAGCACCGTTTGGCACAAGAGGGGGGTCCTAGAGGCCATCCATAAGGTCAGCCTTTATGAAGAAGTAAGATGAGATCCATTGGCTGCCCTAACATTAGACAGAATGAGGCAATTTGCTTTAAGGAGCACGGGAAGCTGCTCTGTTTGGGGATAAGTGAAGTTTCTAGGCTGTTTTCAAAGCAGTCCAGGGGCAAGTACATTTCAGGAATCAAAATGAGAAGTTAAACAAGCATAGATGATTGCAGCAAAGCTACTTCTGTTTGCATATGGCAGCACATGTTATATCAGCATAAACCTGAGCTGAATAATCTGTAGCCCTTATCTCCATCTGCTTAGCTGCCCAGTGTTTCCCCTACTTGATGTCATTTTCCTTCCTGCTTAGCAACAGAACACCGTGTGTAAATTACAGAGAAGAGAGGTGTAATTCTTCTCACCCGGTTACACAACAGCTCCATGTTGTTCAGCAGGCTTGCCCTAGGAATAACTGCAGAATGAGCAAGGGGGCCAAGCACTTCTACAGTTCCTTCCTCATCTAAGCTGTCGAAAACCACTAGCCAGCTGGGCAGGACCGACGGGAAGAGATGGATGTGGGGGGGGGGGGAACAAACAGCCATGTTGTTAAGTTCATTGTTACATCCCTGTTTGTGAGTGAACAGAGTTATGAATATGTGAGTCACACAGATGTGCAAAAGCCGCATGTATGTACGAAAACGAAGGGAGAGAGAGAGGGAAGCATGCCGTAAGAAAGAAATTAGACTTTCTTGTCCTTGTTTGGCTTTGTCCTCGTTTATGCTCACTCTGCTCCCATAATTTTGCCTGGAAGTCATCAAAAGATTCTCTTTCCAAGATTGTAAAAAAATATTCCAAGCCATCAGGGTTGTGTGTGCCTATAGCCCATGGACGAGGAATATAGACAACCATTCATATCCACAACTACACCTAAAAGGTACACTGTGTATTGCAGTAGCCTAAGCACGTACATAAGAAGTAGAGTTTGCATCGCTACCTTACAATGCACATTTCATCCTTTGCTCTTCTGTCTAGTTGGGTATCTATGGTGGAGGACAGCTATGATCCTCTAAAGTGGGGGTGTCAAACTCGTGCCCCATGGGCTGGATGCATCAGGTGTTGGCCACACCCACCCCAATTTACTGAAGGGGGAAAAAAAGTTGCAATACATCACGTGTCAACAACGTGTTGGCGCGAATTTGACACCCCTGCTCTAAAGTATTGCCGAACTACGAGCCCCAGCAACTTCACCCAGTATACCTCATGGGGAGAAATATGGGGAGCTGATGTTCAGTAACATCTGGAGAGCCATATCTTCCTCGCCCTTGCTATAGAGACACGGATGGAGCCAAGTGCTATGAATCTCATCCTTCATTATGTTTAATCATAGTAATAACTATAATGATAGTACAATTGGAAGCTACATTATACACGCTCATTAAAGTACAATCTAAAATTACATTACCATACTCTTACGCTACAAGCAGAAAAAGGGAGAACTGGGATATACCAACACTTGAGGATTAGTAACACTTATGCTGCACAAACGCAAGAGACAGTAACCTAGACTATATGCGAATTGGATACGGTCTGATTTTCCATCGTGCTCAGCAAATCCGTCCAGACCAAGGTTACATAAAGCCTTTAGTTTGGTTGCAGTCTGATATGCTGTCTTAATTTTAAGCCTACTCTAGTTAAAATAACTTTCAACGATTACTCCCACTCATGATGGCCTGAATGGAAGGCAGTGTTTAGAAGAAGTCAATTTCCTTCCAGAGTCCAAGATTAGCTGAAATGCCATATCATAAATTTTGTGGGTTTAGAGAAATGTGCATGACTCATGCTTCCAGTTCTTTTCTGAAAAAGGTTATTTGGGGGCCACGTAACAAGCAGCTGTGCCACAAAGGGACACACACACACGGGGTCAGAAGCTTCCCTTGGAGCAGCTCTGAGAGCCATTGTTAAGACAAGGGAAAATCAACTGATTTGGTCTCTTGGTCCAGCTGGATAAGGAAGAGAAATCTACTCGACTCTGGACCGGAAATATTATTTGCAGAAGCACAATTTCAAACGACAGGTCAACAACTAGGAGCGTGCCTCTGCAGTTCTACATCTGTTCTTTGCTCCTTTTCTTATTTCTCAAAGAGGTACTTTTTCCAAGCGGCGAAGAGAAGACATGGGTGTCCATTTTTGCAACCGAGAAAGTGCTTTGTCTTGGGGCAATGCTTGCTTTAAAGCAGTGATAGAGCTCAAATGGAGAATATGAAAGAGCTGAAAGACGTATACAATTTCCTGGAGAGAAAGCAGACTACTTCTCCTGAACAGATTGGTTCAACCAATTGGTTCCCTTGCCGGATTCCTTTGCCATCCTCCTCCTGGTGTGCTTCCGGGTCCTACACAGCCCATGACTTGTGGGGGGGGAGGAGAACAGGATAAGCTTGTCCAAGATTGCCAAACTCAAGGTGGGCATTCCTAGATTCAGGATCATGGGAGCTTTGCTCATTTCTTTCTGGAACACCGGGTTTGATGTTTAGGCAGATCTAATAGAGCCACCGGCAAAACAAGCCATTTGCCCCATTCATCTCTTATATCAGAAGGAAGGAAAAATGATGCTGCATGCAAGCTGGGTAAGTCTGAGTAAGAAATGTGTGAAAATGTAGATGCATTTTAAAAAGAAACACTGACCAATGAGCAAACTGGCTGAAATAGAGTTACAAGGATATACATGCAGAACTGCTATAGACCACCGTTTTCCCCTTCTGGCTCCAGAACATAACCAAGGAAGTTCCCTTTGAAGTTTATACAGTGGTATCATTCAGAATCCTCAATTTGTTTGATCCTTGATCTTCCCAATCCTGGAGTCTTACGAAAAGATTTTCATCCTTAGTTAAAGCTCCTCCCCACGCCTTCCATCTCATATACACACTTTTTCAAATCCCAGCCCCATCGGTCACAGAGATTTTGGTTATTTCTTCCTTTTCACTGGAATGGTTCGCAGATTGCGACTTTAAAACCCTTCAAGCCGTGAAATCTCTCACTTTCCCAAATATTTTGTTAAAGGGAACGTATTCAATGGAGTTTTTTTATTCTAAATTACGGGCAAAACATTCAGTAATGCCCACATTACTAATCCTAGATCACTGAAATTTCTCATTTCCTTTCAGGTCTGAAAGAGGTTTCTCTTTTTATATTTTAGTTCCAGGACACCTGAGAATTCATTTCAATTTTTTTTCCCCCCCTGTGGGGTTTTGATCTTTTTTCTTATTGGTGCTGCTGTTTCATTACACCGTTCTCTCCATCTTTCTGCTAATGCTTCTGGAAATGAAAAAACCCCGTGGGAGGAGTTGGCTCGCAATGTCTGCCAGAGAGAAGCATTTGTGCATTCCTAAGAGCAAGAATCTAACGAAAATGACTGAAGCAGCTTTTATGATTAGAGCAAAAAGGGTGGGTTTTTTTTTTTAAAGGAAATACATGAAAGGGGTGGGATAGGCCAAGCCTAGCACCTAGTTGACTACATCTTATGAGGAAGAGAAACGGAGAACAAGCATTCCAAGGATGTGCCTAAGAACATGCTGGGATGGAGAAGAGGCGTGTAATTTTCCTTGTGGTCCACAATTCTCTTTGTTTCCCCTCCTTCCCCGGCAAAGTGGTGGGCAGTTCCACAGGTCAGCCAAGGAAAAGAAGGAGAGATTTCTGACAACCCTTGCCAACGTCCCACAAACAACATCAGCGGAGAAGCCGACGGGAAGTTGGAGGTCATTTCCCCTCCGCTATTTTTGCCCGCCTGTGATCACTTTGTTTCTCTATTCAGGTAAAGAAATAACTCTGAAAGGATGAACCAATAAGGCCGTGCGTTGTCTTACATAGTTCCTATGGAACTTATGGAGACTGTCTTGTGACTTCACTTACAGTATCACAAAGGACTTACACCAGTCTTGAAAGTCTGTGTTTTTCCTTCCCCGGACTTTGTCAGTCTACAAATATGCCATCCATTTCTTTCTGTTGGCGCTATATACTCTATTGCTATAACAGTATCTGTCCTGTTCTCATCCAAATGCTTTCTACATGACGTCTATATTCCGATCCATTAATTTCCATTAAAAAAGGGTGCCTAACACATGTATGCCCACATACACTATATAAGCACACTTAATGCTAATCCTCCATTTCTGAGATTTGGTTCTTTTTGAACAATTTATATCCTTTCATTTCTATTTTACAGCCCTAAATATTATCCCACCAAATCTCAGCGATATCCATCAAATCTTATTGAAGTGTTCGGTAAGTGTTGTTCAACCTATTTATTTCCCTTCTATGAAGCAGTATATACAGACATAAAAGCTTCAGACCCCGCTTTTTTTTCCTGTTGAATTTATCTGAAAATTGCTCCTGACACACTTACTTCTGTATTTTTATATTATGATCATTATGCTAACAATTTCCTTTAATGTAATGCATATTTTTCCCTCATGCATTTTGAATGGGACAATATATTATAAAACTATGGGAATTGCAAGTGCTGAAGTGCAATCTTGTTCCAGTTTGTGTACAGATACAGTAAGTGCAACTAGTTAAGTTTTTATTAAAACAAGGTTGAGGTTTCCAATACCTCATGGGAACAATTCTAAAATTATAGAACAAACTGAACCATTTCACCTTTCTGGTTGCAATCACATTCATTAAAGCTTCCCTAGCAGGTAGCAGTATCTGTCTGACCTCAGCTTAAAAATTAAGCAGGGTTGGATATGGTCAGTACTGGAATGGAAGATTACCAGGCTAAAATTACCAGAGCTGTTAATCATCCCAAGTGGCAAACCACTTCTGTATTATTGCTAGCAGACATGGGCACAAACATGAACTCCCAAGGACCCCTGCTCAAAACGAGGAGATCTTATGCTATAGAAATCAACATATAGATATTTACTGACATAAATGCTTGGTAAATTGGATTTTTTTATGGAATTGTTTGAACAAAATGGATCTTTCTGCCTTCTACTGTAGATATGGTCCATTCAATCTCCTGATTCTGCAATGTTGTCCCCACCTGAAGAGTGGCCTTGACAATCCGAAACTGTCTCTAAGCTCTTGTTCACTTGCCTTCATCATATCCTCAGCCCTTGAGGGAGACAGGCTTAGTACTTTACCTGCACTAATACAAAATTAGCATCCTCCACCTTTTTCCCAACTCTATTCTGGCCAGTCTTGTAATCTGTAAAATCTGTTCTGGTTTGCTACTCTTCCCCTTAGAGCCCCTGCCATACGATGGGTGGCAGAAGTGTAGTAGAACAAATAAATAGATCAAATAAAATGGAAGTTGAGTCAAACTTAGTTCCTCTCTTGACCTAATTACTATCATGGTCAAATTGATGCTTGCTCCCTGTCCACCACCCCCAAAAATGCCTTCCTACAATCCCATCTAAACCAAAGAATAGATGCCTTCTCAACAGGCCACTGTAGAATCCAAGACAGCTTAACAAAAAGATTTGTAATCTAGAGAAACCGAATCTTCTTGACGATCTTGACATGCCAACTCCTTCAACAAGGGGCTTCCCCAGTTCTGCTGCCATCCTGAATGGTCCATCTTGCCGAACAACAGAAGTAATCTCAGGTACACTGACAGGGACCTGCCTAACTTCCCCAAACACACACTCTCTCTCTCTCTCTCTTCCCTTTATCTTCTTTTTTCCTCTCTTTTTCCTTTTGCATTTTATTTTCTCTATTTTTCTTTTCCAAGTTTAGATCGTATTTTTATTAATGTTTTTTTTAAAAAAAATATTAATAAAAAGGAACAGAAATGAAAACAAGTGTAAACAAATAACCAAACCCTTAAATGGTTTTTAGAGCAATAGTTAAAATACTGTTCCTTTATTTTCCCTCACCCCCAAGGTTTCTTCTTAATTGTAATAAAAAGACAGATGACACATTTAAGGACTCCTTGCAACAAGATATTTTAATCTGTCCTGGAAGTGAGTGGGAGGTTGGGAGATTGCTGCCATTTTCAGCAAAAATAAAGATTTAATGCCTGATATGCTTGTGTTAGCGGTTGTTGTTTTTTTTATCTAGAAAAAAATAATGTCTAGAAAATACATTTCCCCCCATATCTTCTCCGTTTTCAATTAATTTTACCTCTCCCCTCTGATCAGGAACAATTTCCACCTCAGTCATTTCTCTCCCACCCTTTACTTTTTCTATTAGCACTTTATTTTTTGAATTCCTTACAGATGCACCCGATCCCTCTCTCTCTTTTTGATATGACCTTCTGTCTAGACTTCCAACGTGGCAGAACGGAGACGCTTCTATTATTGCACTTGGGGAAGAAAAAAGCAAGGCGCATCTCTCCTTATGTTCAGTTTCCATGTATTTGACACTTTTAATCTCCCCTCCCTATGACCCCCAAAAGATCAATGCTTGTCCACCAGCAGATGCTCTGCTTCCGTGCTTCCCTTTGCAAGACCTTGCTGGTTGCGCAGCCGTGGCAGCCTCTATCGCTCTCTGCTTGGAGACTATTTCTAAACTCGTTGGATTCCTGTGTTTCTTTATTTCACATTATTTTAAACTTGGGAGAGGCCCGAAGGAGATGTGGGAGGAGAGACAGACACACCAGAAACAGAGTTTCCAGAGGAGATCCTCCCTGTTCTTGCTGCACCATCCAGAGGCTGCCAGATGTTCTCCCGGTTGGATGGTGATTTGTTGAAAGAAGGAAGCCCTACAGTGATAGGAGAATGTAAATGGCCTTGCACCAGTGGGTGATACATTTGCTGGCTTAAGACAAAGCTGTTCAGTAGTCAGTAGGAGCGGACACAAGTGAGGCAGACAGAAACTGGCAAGACAGAGCAATAGCACTTAGCACTTAGACTTATATACCGCTTCACAGTGCTTTTACAGCCCTCTCTAAGCCGTTTACAGTGTCAGCCTATTGCCCCCAGGAATCTGGGCCCTCATTTTACCAACCTTGGAAAGATGGAAGACTGAGTCAACTTTGAGCCAGTGAGAATCAAACTGCTGGCAGTCGGCAGAATTAGCCTGCCCTACTGCACGTTACCATGGCTAATTTTATGCCAGCATTGTTCTAGGTCAGAATTCTGGGAGTTGAAGTCCACACACCTTAAAATTGATGTGGTGGTGGTGGTGGGGAAGCTGTTTTTGTCGACTCAAGGGCACTTTAACTCCTGAGGGGATAAAATCTTTGTATTTTATGGTTATTCAAGTTCTTTTTTTTTTGTCATTCCTCCTCACTAAATCTGTCTCCACAAATTGGAGGCATTACATGACAAGGCTGAAAGTTAAGTGTTAGGAGCAACGGTAGGCATCGCATTGGACACTGGCCTAATTTGAAACAGTGTCCCTCCAGCCTCGATGTATGCCTTGCACACAGAAGATGATTTGCTCAAAGCACTGGCTGCAAATGTGGTGAGGCAGGATAAAAACAGCACTTAAAAGCCCCAAGGGCCCTACGGTGGGTTTCCTTGACAGCAAAGCCACCAGGAGCATGGCCTACTACGACGTTTCCTTTTTCACTCTCTGCAAAATGTTCAGTGTGTGTGTGTGTGTGTGTGTGTGTGTGTGTGTGCTGGATGCATAAGGTGTGGTGCGTCATTGCTGATAAACCCAAAGCTAACCAGCAGAACTGCCTGGGTGGCCACTGGGTAGAAAACAAGTAGCTCAGAGGACCAGCGATCATGTCAAAATGTCACCCTCAAGAACTTCCAGCAGTCACATACGGTACATGAGGGAATTCAAGGTGAAACCAGTTTCTTAGGAGGAAACCCTTCGTGCTGATCAGTTCTCAGAGTTTTTAAAGCAGCAGATACAATCCTGGGAATGCAGGTAGTCCTCAACTTACAACCACATTTAAAACACGTGTTGTTAAATGGGACCTTTGTTAAATGAGTCTTGCCCCATTTTATGACCTCTCCTGTCACAGCTGTTCAGTGAATCATTTCAATTGTTAAATTAGTAATATGGTGCTTAAGGGAATCTGGTTTCACTGAGGTTGCTTGTCAGAAGGATCA
This sequence comes from Pseudonaja textilis, assembly GCF_900518735.1. The sequence goes on from NW_020769355.1 coordinate 5,220,497, forward strand.
CAAAAGCGGATCACATGACAGCAATAGCCCATAGCACTTAGACTTATATACCGCTTCATGGTACTTTTACAGCTCTCTCTAAGCGGTTTACAGGGTCAGCCTATTGTCCCCAACAATCTGGGTCCTCATTGTACCCACCTTGGAAGGATGGAAGGCTGAGTCAATCTTGAGCCTGGGGAGATTCGAACTGCCAAATTTCAGGCAGCCGGCTGTCAGCAGAAGTAGCCTGCAGTACTGCGTTCTAAGCACTGCGCCACCACAGCTCTTATGATCCCCGGACACTGCAGCAATTTTATATGTGGAGCCGCTGCTAAGCATCTGAATTTTGATTGCATGAGGACTCTACAATGGCCATAAGTGTGAAAAATGGTCATAAGTCAATTTTTTCAGTGCCATTGTAACTTTGAACGGTCACTAAAGGAACTGTTGTAAGTCAAGGACTACATGTAACCAGGACCCAGATAGTCATATGAGATCAGAAGTATTTGACTTTTTTTCTTCCAGCGCTGAACTTCGATATCGCCCTCTTCCTGTTCGAGAGTGCATAAGATGGCAATTCATACACATATCTGCATTATAGTTCTGAGTAACTCTAGCGGTCAAGAGTAATAGTGAGGGTTATAAATTCACATCAGTTGGAGAATTATAGTTATTGCTCCTACCCTACACACCACTAAACTAGGATTCTCTCGTGTTAAATAGGGCCCAGGCTCAAAAATACTGGGTAATATTAGGATTATTAGGCTGACCTGTATTGTGAGTTGTAAAACACACATTATTTAAGTTTTGAGAGGGATAGGACCAGGTTTTCTTAAAAAAACAAATACCATAGAGACTTAACTAGATCCTATCCTTTCTATTTTAATGAACCAACCTGTTTGTTAGATTTATACCCTAACTCTCAAGGCAGCCTACAACGCACAACCGCAATGTGTATGCGATCATATTAAAAGCAGCTGCATCCTCTTCACCGATGACGTAAAATTATTTAACACCACTAACAATGCTGCTGCCCTACAAAGCAACCTTGACTATGTGTCAGAATGGTCATGCAATTGGCAACTCCAAATTTCAACTTATAAATGCTCTTATAAACACCACTGACAATGCTGCTGCCCTACAAAGCAACCTTGACTATGTGTCAGAATGGTCATGCAAATTGGCAACTCCAAATTTCAACTTATAAATGCTCTGTCCTACACATTAGCAATAAAAAAATCAGAACACCAAATACAACTTGGGAAGAAGCGATCTTGTAGATGACCCTCACTCTGTCAAGGACCTGGGAGTTATCGTTTCAAATGATCTAAGCCCCAGAGCTCACTGTAAGAGCCTTGCCAAAAAGGCATTAAGAGTTGTGAACCTTATTTTGAGAAGCTTCTTCTCTGGTAACACTGAATAGCTAGCTAGGCATACAAAACTTTTGCTAGATCAATTCTTGAATACAGCTCATCTGACTGGAACCCGCACTATATATCGGACATTAACACGATTGCGCGGGTTCAGAAGTATTTCCCTAGAAGAGTACTGCACTCCTCTACTCACAATAGAATTCCCTATGCCTCCAGGCTTGTAATTTTGGGTTTGAACAATCTGGAACTGTGCTGCCTGTGGTTTGATCTAAACATAGTTCACAAAATTGTCTGCTACAATGTCTTGCCTGTTAACGACTTCTTCAGCTTCAACCACAATAATTCATGGGCAAACAATAGATACAAGCTCAAAGTAAACCACTTCAAACTCAATTGCAGAAAATACACCTTCAGCAACAGAGTGGTCAATTCCTGGTATGCCCTACCCGACTCTGTTGTTACACCCTCAACCGCTCACAGCTTCAACCTCAAACTATCTACCGTGGACCTCATCCCATTCCTAAGAGGTCCTTAAAGAGGGCATGCATAAGCGCACCAGTGTGCCTACCACCCCTGTCTTACTGTCCCCATTTATCTGTATTTACTTCCTTTGTTCATGTTTATGTTTATACCTATACTTGTTATCTTGTACACGTTTGACAAACAAATGAAATAAATAAATAAATAAACGTGCATAACTAGCCACAATGACACCGAAAGGTTGAAAAGGGAAAATGCGTTCTTTCCTACTTTTATCGTGTCCTCCAAGACTGTATGGAACAAAGTTTGTGTGGTGTCATAATGGCACACATTTCCTCAACTGCTCTCCTTCTCTGGCACCCATACTGAAGTGTAATAATAATATTGTGCCTTCAAGTCTTGACTTCTGATGACTGGCAGTTTTCTTGGCAAAAGCTTTGGAAATGATTTACTGTTGTCTTCGTCCTAGGGCTGAGAGAGAAGGACTAGGCCAAAGTCACCTAGCTGGCTTCATACCTCAGGCAGGACTAGAAATCACAGTCTCTTGGTTTCTAGCCTGGTGCTTTTAATTACTACATCAAACTATGATGTAGTAATTAAAAACAACAAACTACATCAACAACAAAGGACCCTCTTGTTTTAGGGCCAGTATCTTAAAAAAAAAAAAGTCTTGTTGGGACATTCAGACTCTAGGCCCCATCTTCCTTGATTGTATTGTGGAAAGTTAGCACCCACCCATCTCCTAGAAGAATGAAATATTCTAGGAAATATTAAAAAGGCAGAATATCAGGGATGGGATTCATTTTTTTTTAATTCTGTGGGCGTTGCTTGGTGGTCATGTGACTAGGTGAGGAAGCAAAATAACCCAGATGTCTCCTTCTGGAGACAGTGGGCTAGATTAGATGACCTCTGAGGTCCCTTCCAGCCCTGGATTGCTGTGCTGTTTCAAAGCCTCATCTGGAGCTGTGTCTAGTGTCAGGGTTTGTGGTCCTTCCTTCCTCTCCTTTTTTTCTCCCTATCCATCCTTCCATCCATCCATATCTCATTCACTTTCCCTTCCTTTCCCTCCTTCTCCCTTCCCTCCCTCTTTCTTTCTTTCTTTCTTTCTTTCTTTCTTTCTTTCTTTCTTTCT
>NW_020769355.1:5223470-5253325 GCF_900518735.1 Pseudonaja textilis
CTTCCTTCCTTCCTTCCTTCCTTCCTTCCTTTCTCCCTTGAAGGCTCCCTGGAGCCTCTTGGCAGCCAAAATGGGGAGTGGGGGCCAGCTGGTCATCAGAACTAGCGGTTCACTGAACTGGATGTAAAATTAACATCCGGTTCACTTAAACCAGCCCGAACCGGCTGAATCCCACCCCTGATTATACCTCCTTGGATGAGAAAAGGAGAAGCTCTTGGAAAGCAGCCCTCACCTTTGTTAATAGCCCCACAAAGGCTGGGCCAGATTATCTACAAAACAAAAGACCTTCACCCTCCGGACATAATAGGATTAGCCCTCCACCCATCTCACCACATGGCAATGGGAAGATTGCATCATCCAGCAAAATTCAACCAAGCCTGGAACTCAAGATAACCTACAAAGTTACCTCTACATGGCCCCATGGGACCCCGACAACCAGTCAGAATACATTTATTTCACAGGAACAGGAAACAAGTTCAAAGCCCAAGAGAGGGTATAAACCTGTCTCCCTCTCTCACCCATGTGCTCAATTTCCCAGGACCTCAAACCACATGGTCCTGTCCACCATTAAACCATCTTTCCATACAGCCTCCATGTTTCCAGTGTCTTTCTCCCCACTTGGAACTGAACTCAGACGGACCGTTCTTCCAACAGTACTTTATTTTACGTATTATACAAAAGTTACATAGCCAACCAACTCACACACAGGTAACTTGAGGAAGCTTACAACATCAAAACATTTCCCACACTGCCATTGTAAGCAAATCCTTTTAATTGATCTCACGGAAGCCTAGGCCTAATCTAAGGCATCCCTTCCATTTTAAAGGTTAGCTGACAAAAGCAGGCTTTATGAGTACCCTGGGACCTATCTAGGGAGAGGAATGGAAATCATTGCTCATGCGGATCAAGGTTTCAGCACGCATTCGGGGGCTCTCTTTTCTGGAGACGCCGCTTCTTTGTTCCTCTTTAAGATCAATTAGCAGTATTTATTTTCATTTTAAAGTGCCCCCAAATTAATAAAGAAGGGCATAACATTCAACCGTTGTGGAGTTTCATTGCATTTAATTTCATTTGCTTCTCTGTTCCTGCGCTTTACAATTAGGCTGCAGATTTGCTAATAGAATTAATTTACCAGTTTCTTCTTCGTTGATGTAGTGTAATGGCGAAGAGATTGACCTATGCCCCCAATGGGAATTTTATCTCAGCCCTTAATTCCCTTGCTATTTTAGGCATCTCTCTCTCTCTCTCTCTGTCTCTGTCTCTGTCTCTCTCTCTCTCTCTCTCTCTTTCTCTCTCTCTGTCTCCTCTCCTCTCCTCTCCCTCCCTCAGCTCTTCCCTTGAATGGGGATAATAACAGACTCCTCTTACAGAATTGTTGCAAAGTAAGGCACAAAGTAAGGCACTTGCTGGACATTCAGATGTTAATAGCCTTCAACTCCCAGACTGAAGGAGTCATTGTTGCACAGGAAGACACAGAGCAAAGGTTTCCCACCCCAGTTGTACAACTATATAATAACACACATGGACGCTTAAATCTTAGCAGCTGTTCAAGCTTTACAATACAAAAGGTGCATTTTAGGTTGTTGGGTTACCAACAGGAGTCCTTATTTCTCTGTCATTGTTTTTTTTTTGGGGGGGGGGGAACCCCAAAGCCAAGTTATTAATTACAGGATAGACAATTTTTTGATTGCTACAAGCTAGCAGCCAATGTCCAGAAATTGCAGTGAATAGAGAAGTGATATGAAGAGGACAAGATTGCACGCCCGAGGAGTAGTCTTCCGCTTTTCTGTTTTTGATTTTGGGTATTGTTGACCATGGATAAAAGTCCCGTCTCCCCGATATACACACATTTAAACTGTTAACTATATATAGCTAATGGCTGCCATTCTTTAATCTGTTGCCTAATTAATATCAGTTCTGTTGTAGCTCCTGATAACATCCATCTGGTAAACTGGCAGGTATTTTCCCACTTGTTCCCCCCACTTGTAATGTTAACACTCCAGTAAGGCTAATCTTTTAAACAGAACATCTTCCTACACAGCTTTCCATTCTGTCTTTCCCCATGATTTTTTCAGAGTTGGGAAAAGCAATATATTTGGAGGGTCTACTTTGTTGCCTGGGGCTGTTGGGTTATAGCCCAATGTGACTGTCAATTTGGGGAAAGTTGTTTGAAACAGTTGGGTATATTTACGTGGCTTCCCAAGAGGTACACAACATTTGTGGTGCCTTGAAATTCTTCTCTAATTCTAGCCTCCTGACTGCCTCTTCTTGACTATTTCCACCCATACTAAGTTTTGACATTTTATCAGGACTATCATGGATTTCCTTATCTTGTGTTGAACAAAATCCATGGCTCTTTGGACTCACCTGGCGTTGGTTGAATTTGCTTGAATATTCAAAGATAATCAGCTAATCTGAATGGCTCAAATGGCTATGTGTGTTCTACCTTCAGAGGAACATCTTCTATTTCAGGACTAACCAAAATCTACCATGAAGAACTACTAAAAAGAAGAGAAACGGAAAAGTTACTCCTCAGTCAGTAGCACCTGAATTGCAAACTAAATACAGCTAGTCCTTAGACTTAGAACTATGTGTTTAGCAACCATTTGGTCACTGAAAAGGGTGACTTATAACCAGACCTCGCATTTACAACTATCGTAACATCCCCGTCACTTTAGGAACTTGGCAACCAAGATGTATTTACAATGATTGTAGTATCCTGAGGTTATGCAATCACCACCTGATCTCAGCCAATTTTCAACAAGGAAAGTCAATAGGGGAAGTCAGGTTTGCTTGATGACCTCATATTTCACTTAACAACTTCAGTGATTTGCTTAACAAACTAAAAGCCCATAAAATCAGGTGCAACTCACTTAGCAACTGCCTTGCTTAGCAACAGAAATTCTGGTCCCCGAATTTGTGTCTGTAAGTCAAGGAGTACTTGCAAGCCAATAAACGTGCAGGTCAATATTTTGCTCTTATAGGGTGATAATCTGTATTTCTATTTAAGGTATATCCAATTAAGGATCATTTTTAAATCTGCACCTGCACACATAATTTCTAGTACGTGTAACCTTTATGAAGATTTTTGTCATTTCATGAATGAAGGCGAATATACGTGGCCCCAGGGGTGGGATTCAGCTGCTTCAGGCCAGCTTGAGCAAACCGGATGTTAACTTTACATCTGGTTCACTGAACCTGTAGTTGAACCGACCGGCTGGCCCCGCCCACCCCATCCCACCCCTCCCAGGAATCCCCACGAGGCCTGTCTGGCTCCCGGGTAAGTGTAGGGAGGCCTCCTAGCAACAAAAGGAGAGCATGGGGCACGGGGCGTGGGATGCGGCACCACCCCCATGTCCCGTTTTGGCTGCCAGGAGGCTCCAGGAAGGCTTTCTAACCCAAAATGGGGCATGGTGGGGTCTGGTGATGCCCCCCTCACTCCCCATTTTGGCTGCCAAGAGGCTCCAGGGAGACTTGAAGGGAGAAAGGAAGGAAGGAAAAAAGAGGGAGGGAGGGAAGGAAGGGAGAAGGAGGGAAGGGAAGGGAAAGTGAATGAGATATTGATGGATGGAAGGATGGATAGAGAGGAAGGGATGGAGGCAGGGAGGGAAAAAGGAGGCCCTATTCCTCCCAAGAATCTCCACACAGCCTATTTTGGATGCAGGTAAGTTCAGGGTCTCTGCGGAGGCTCTGGGAGGGCGAAAAATGGCCTTCCCAGAAGTTCTGGAAGTCTAGAAATGGGCCTGTTTCTGGCTTCCCTGGGGCCTCCAGAGCCTGGAGGAGGCTGTTTCTGCCCTCCCAGAGAGCTGAGGGAAGCCTCCGGACTCTGAGGAAGGCGAAATACGGCCCTCCCGGAAGTTCCAGTAGGTCGCGCCCATCATGGCCACGCCTACCCAGCAACCGGGCAGAGAGCCAGTTGTTGGGATTTTTGAATCCCACCCCTGCGTGTCCCAGGGTAATGTTGCAGGATCCAATCTGGGTCGATCACTGGGACCAGAGGTTTCGTCTTCCGAGCTTTTGGACTCATGCTGAAGCTTATTTCAGGGAACTTCTCTCTAGCGGAGTGTGCACTATTCTGTGTGTGGTATTTCTAGTGGCTGTTGTATGTGGCTTTTTAGATGCTGATTGTGGTATGTTGGTGGCTGGCTTTTAAGTCGCTGGTTTTTTGTCTTTCCATCATAGAGGAAATGGCCATCCAGTAGAAATACCTTTAGCTAAAAAGGACAATAAAATCATAAACCTCTCCCCACAAGATTCACGGTCTTGTGATAACATGCTCTGCAACTCCGGGAGAGCTGCTAACTTGTGTCTGCTAAATCCATTCAGCCTGCTGCAGAATGCTAATTGATGAGCTACTTCAAGTATTAAATTAAAAGTTTTTAAAAAGTATGCCATTAAATTGAGGTGGGCCTTCAAGGCTGTTCTTTCCAAAGCAATTTAAGTAGATATTCCAAGCAAGAAATCCATTGTTCTCAGTGAAATAACTAATTTCAAAGCCATCCAAGCATTTAAGTGAAGAGGCTTAACAAAACATTGTTTTTAAAGGAATCCAAATGAAACGGAGACAAATACAAAGACATAGGGACTTCATAACTGATATATTTTTAGCCCGTCCTTACATCATTGTGGACAATAGAAAGGGATCGTCTTCCTTCTCTTGCCTCTACTTCTTTTGTATCCTTACAGAATTCTATGGAGTGCAATTGATGGGCTATGAGTTCACATCAAGCACTTAATTAACTTTGTGGTTTTGAAGATGATTTTGTCTATTTCTGATCCAGCTCTTAAAAGCTGCACTCCTGTCATGACTGGACTCAGTTATTCGGTTACAGTGGAGATGAGTACACCATGGGAACACCTGTAAGACCACACTGGGGATAGATTAGGAGTAGGGAACAGGAATTCTGGGAGTTGAAGTCCACAAGTCATAAAGAGGTCATTGTTCCCCACTTCTGGGATAGATCATCATGGAGAAAATCTAACTACGTGGTCTCTGGAACAGTGTTTCTCGATTTTGGCAACTTTAAGCTGTATGGACTTGAGGTGGCTGGGGAATCTGGGAGTTGAAATTCAAGCCTCTTAAAATTGCCAAGGTTGAGAAACACTGCTCTAGAAATTGAAAATAACTTGATGGCATATAATCAACGAATCATGACAACTGTTTAGCCATCATTACCCAGAATGGGCAACGTTCGCTGCCATGGCTGGTTGATTATATATCATCACGTTGTTTTCAGTTTCTAGAGCAGTGTTCCTCAACTATTCTAGAATCCAGAACTTCTGGAAAACTTCTGTGTTGGGGAAGGATGCTCTGATATCGCTAGAAACCAGGGTGGGCTTCAAATATTTTAGTAACTGGTTCTTTTCCTGGTTGCTGGGTGGGTATGGCCATGGTGGGTGTGGCCTAGTCGGCCTCCTGCACCACGATGGGGGGGTTTACATTTCTCGAGCCTTCTTGAGGGCTACCCGGGCTCCAGAGGCCCACTGGAGGCCAAAAATGGCCTTCTGCAGTCTCTAAGAGGCTCGTTTTTCACCCTCTCTGAGCCCCAACACGGGCCTTATATTTACCTGACATCCAAAACAGGCTGCATGGGGACTCCTAGGAGGGGAGGGGTGGGGTGGGATGGGCGGGGCGGGGCCAGACAGGGCGGGATTTACCAGTTCGCTGAACCAGCCATTAAAAATGATAAAATTAGCTACCGGTTCATGCAAACTGGGTCAAACTGGTAGCAGCCCACCCCTGCTAGAAATTCTTTGGTCTTTCAGGCAGAGTATTTCTGGCCCTCAAGATGTTGCTGAGGTAAAAACACCCATAATTTCTCACCCCCAGACATAATTCCAAGGTTTCTGGAATTATAAATGATTAATGCATCTAAAGGTTGCCAGCTTGCAAAAGGACTGCTGTAGCAATTGCATGAGAATTAATGATGTGGCCAGTATTTACATTAGGCAATTGTAAGGATGTGTACTCATAACAAAAACCATTTTCCTGCCTTGGATTTGGGGGCATCTTGTATAAAGAGATTGCGTGGGAGCAGATGTTCCTGTGGACAATTCATCATTCAGAATTTGACGGGTAAGATAAGATATACACACTACTTCAATGCCTTTACATCGGGTTGTCCTTGAAGAGCATCTGGAAGCTGCAGCTGGTTCAAAATGCCTCAGTGAAAGCATTATGTGCACTCCTTGTGCAATGCCTATTACATCTCCACAAATTATATTGGTTGCCAGTATGGTCCCTAGTTCAGTTCAAGGGGCTGATAGTGTCCTACAAAGCCCTTCATGGCATCAGGCTGGGCTATCTGAGGGGCTACCTCTCCCTGATGATGTCTACCTGTCCCATCAGATCCAGCAGCAGAAGAGCACTTTGAGTTCCATCTATTAGAAAGTGGGATCTGGTGGCATCCAGAAAGATTGCCAAGTCTGTCATGATGCCCACACTTTGATCCTCAAGATTAAATTAGCCCAAACTCTATTGGCTTCAAGGCTTAAGGAGGCATGGCTATGCCACCAAGCATGGGGGCAGGATGTGTAGCGGAGTCCATGAAGCAGATATGATGCTTGATATGATCATGAGGTTTTTTGGGGTGTGGGCGGGGAGAGGTTATCTCAGTTGCAAATGATGTTATAATGTTGCTGTTTATTGTGTTTTTAACTGTTGTTAGTTACCAAGATCCATGCTGTTGACATGGGTGGCTATATAAATTTAAATAAATAGTATATGCAAGGGACTGCATATCATACCTGATTTATTATTCCATTTTGTTTTGTGCTGTGCTATTTTTAACACACACACAAACACACACACACACACACAAAATGGAAACTAAACCATTGGAATACAGATATGAGATATTATCCAAGTCTGGAGAGATATTAGGGAGTGGACAGAGATTGTGAATGTTGTACACGTAAAGTAACAGACACTTACACACCCATGAACACCCCTGCACACATACACATGTTGTGACATGAACCTGCTAACTATACAGTAATAGCTTCCAGAGAGCCTGCAATATCTGCTTTCAACAATTCTGGGAAGAACAAACATTTAAAGTAAAAACTGAGCTTGGGGAACAGCTTTGTAATTGACCTTCACATCAGGAACATCTGGAGAAACATGAAACTGGTATCTTTATTTTGAGAAAAAGTATAGAAGCGGTTGTAAGGGAGATGTGAGGAGGAGGAAAAAGACCAAACAGGAAACGTGATTTGGACTTTATGAAAGAAACCGTAGTCCTATTCAGTCCTTTCTACCTCACCTTTAGAGCATCCAACACTTGCTAATAGTCCAGAACAGACAACTGCTGTTTCATCAACGTGAGCAAATTTGTGAATGGGAATAATGTGAGCCCTCCTCACCATATTTTTAATTCCAGTTAATATTGTATGAGGAAAGGCCTGATTTGAGAGGAGTATTCTGCAGAACAGGAGTGTCAAACTCACGGCCCGCAGGCCAGATGATCACATGCCCGCCCCACTTTAGCGAAGGGGTAGGAATCATGATAGGTCACATGATGATGATGGTGTGAGTTTGACACCCCTGATATACAGGCAGAAATAGCCACCAGTGCTTCAGATTCAATGCAGACGAAGCATGAGAGAAGAACTGATTGTAAGAAGAGCACAACAGTGTAGAAAATAATTCTTTTTTTGGAAACTAACGCAGGATTAGTGAATCTGCAGGCTGCAATGAGTTCTTGTTTTATTCCATCATTTCCAAATCTGATGAAATCTCCCTCGTTCTCTCATCAAACATTAAGTCTTATTGCCCCTTTTCACAACTCACGAAAGAGACAAATATGAAAAATATTCGTTTATTAAAGCTGTTGGGATAGGGAAGCTATGCATGCTTTTTTTTTTTCTTGTACTCCCCCTTAATATATAACACATAGCTGCTTCTGAAGCACAGTTCTTCAGTGTCCCTACAGTCTCACTTTGATTTCCAGGCTGAAATGTTCTATCCACCATGAAAGAGGCTAATGCACCATCTCCTTATTCAGTCTGCGAGGTTTGCCATACTCAGTCTTCCATAACAGTCAGCAAATGTAAAAAAACATCATGGCTCAGGAGCTTGTGGAGAAGGAATTTGTCTGTAAATAAATGTTGTTGAATTCAGCTGCAGGACTAAGTCACCATAAACAGACTTGTCACCTCTCAGAATTTTTTGCTAATTTTCCGGTAGTTCATGTAGCATCTTTTCCAGAACTTCCCAAAACAAAGAATCAAAACATCCACTTATTTTTTGCTTGATTCCAATGCTTTCTCCGTATAGCTGATTCACCCACGTCCAAAATACTGCACGCCAAGAAATCACAATACTGGATTCAGGCCCTCTCTTCCTTAGCTCTACCTTTTGATCCATACAGCACAGTTTTGTATCCTGCTGCATCAGAGCAAGGAAATGGCTGGGCCATTCTACAGGATAAAACTCCATCACTTGAGGTGAAAAAGGCAAAAATGGAATATGTTCCCACCGTTGTGTTTGTGTGGTGTGGAATCCCCAAGACTTTTAGAGTACTGAGGCATCAATGGATAGTTGCATTTGATAGGGATAAGGAACTGGAAGTGTTTGAAGGGAAGGGGAAAAAATAAGTGAATGGGAGATGAAAACAAGAACAATAATAGGGGGAAAAGGAGGAGTTAAGAGAAAGGACCGGAAAAGCTTAGAAAAGGGAAAACAGGCCAGAATTAGAAGAAATTACAGGGCTGAGAGATTAAGAGATGATGGGTAACATTAAAATAGAGGGGGGATTCCAAATGGAAGTGTATTTTGGTATTTTAGAAATATAGATTAGGGAGGTTTGAAGTTTAAAGTTTATTGGGAATTATTTGTTTTAAAATAAAGAAATAAACTTAATTGGAATTAAAGGAGGATAAGAATTCACTGCAAGAATACAATTACATGTGAAAAATGATCATGGTGTAAGAGAAATGATTGTATTGTTATTAAATCTTTATCTATACTATATTAAATATGAAATAGAAAATGCAATTGATTATACACGTGACATTAGAAAAATGAAGAATATGGTAAATTATAAATGATTATATTGTAAAGTAAAGTATCTGAAATGAGATCACTATATTATGATTAAAAAGGTGATGAATGGATATTAGATATAATTCATATGTAAAATTTGGTTAAATGGAAACAAAGAAGGAAAATGAAATGGTTATATGAATATTTTTGGAATAAATGTAAGACTTATTGTAGATCGGGGAGAAATACCATGTGGATCTTGATTGAAGGGAAAAGAAACATAGACATATAAAATAGTAAATAGGGAATTATTGTTTTTAATTGGAAGGTAATAGTTAAGAATGATTATATTGATATTCTTTTATTTTTGTTTTTTGTTTGCAATACAGCTTTGAGAAAATAAAAGAAGAAAATATGTAAAATAAAATAGGTGGTAAGATGGAAATGAAAATAAAAAGGTGATAAATAGTGAAAATGTTTTTGTTACTGGAATAATGGATGGAAAAATATGAAGCAAAAATTTATTAAAAGGAAAATGGAATAGATAATGTTTTGACATGAAACTAGATGAAAAAGCTGGAAATATGACTATGACTATATATGTATGTTGTAACCTGGAATTACATTGCTCACTTGAAGAATGTGTAAAAAATAAAAAAAATGTTTTAAAAAAGAAGAACATAAAACAGTTTTTAAAGTCAGTTTCTCAAGAAACTCCTTTGAATACAGGTTTTCCTGATGTTATCCTTCCTCAGCGAAATTTTTCTACTGTAGAGCTCTTACATTTCTCCATAGTAAGCTCTCTTTTATTTAAGCAGTCCTTTGCTACACCATCTTTATGGACGCACCTTCTTTTCAGATGCATTTCTCAACATACATCCAGTGTGAATTATTTTTATCTCACCTTTATTACTTTGTAAGTACAGGTAGTCCTTGACTTACAGCAGTTCATTTAGTGACCATTAAAGTTACAATGGTATGGCATTGGAAAAAGTGACTTATGGCCATTTTTCACGCTTAAAACCATTGCAACATCCCCATGGTCATGTGATCAAAATATCAGATGTTTGGACAATTGGCTCGTATTTATGACAGTTGCAGTGTCCCGGGGTCATGTGATTATCTTTGGTGACTTTCCAACAAGCAAAATCAATGGGGAAGCCAGATTCACTTAACAGTGTCATTACTAATTTAAAAATTGTGATAATTCACTTACCAACTGTGGCAAGAAATATCATAAAATGGGGCAAAACTCACTTCACAAATATCTCGCTTAATGACAGAAATGTTGGGCTCAATGGTGGCCATACGTCAAAGACTACCTGTAACTCTAAGTCAGGAGTCTCCAAACTTGGCAACTTTAAGACTTGTGGACCTCAACTCCCAGAATTCTCCAGCCAGCTATGAGAATTCTGGGAGTTGAAGTCCACAAGTCTTAAAGTTGCCAAGTTTGGGGACCTTGTGCTATAGGTGGTGGTGAACAGATATAATACTCCTTCCTTCTATTTTCCCCACAACAGACCTGTGAGGCAGTTTGGGCTCCAAAAGAATGACTGGCCCAAAGTCACCCAGCTGGTTTGTCATATCTAAGGTGGGACTAGAACTCACGGTCTTCTGGGTTCTAGCCTGGTGCCTAGACAAAATGGTTCTCCAGTTTGAGATATCCGAATTGTTAATATGACCCAAGCAATTTCCATTCACTGCTGCCACCTTCTGTTATGACCAAAGTTTCTTTGGCAAGATTTATGTGTATTTTCATAGAGATGTCCAGGTTGGTTGGATTATTCCTCTTAACATCCCTAATTTCTAATGGTGTTGGTTATTGGCTTTCGTTGTTTTATTTTCACTGCTTGATAGCTTTGGCTATAGGGCAACTCATTCCGTTACCTGCATAGATTATTAATCTCTTTAGAAAAGTTAGATTTATTTCTCCTAAGACAAATGTCTTCTAGAAACCAGTCCTGCTTAGAATACTTAATGTAGCAGATAAAATGACGGGGCTGCAGTTTAAGGGAGACTCCTCACCAAGCCCATCCGAACATCAGGTCCTTATGGTTAATGTTATCTTACTCTGAATGTTTGAATTCAGTTCACGGAAGGTTATATAGCTGCAGTGGCAGCCGTCACCAAGCAGCATCTTCCCTCTTCTTTCTCCGGGCTCCCACACAGTTGTGCATCTGACAGCACAGCCACAGCGACCGCTGAAATGGTTAAGCTCATTAATTCTTTTGGCATCACTTCCAGCAACAAAGAGGCAGATGAATCATTGCGGTCCTATTTCGTTTGCTTGCTTGCTTAGCTTTGGGGTGTTTCGTTTGTTTGTGGGTGGGGGCTTTTCCCCCTCCTGTATGCGCTGCTAAATCAATATTTAATTTGTCAACATTCTTCAGTCTGGGTTATTGTTACACCCCTCCATTCTTCAAGCTAGACCACTTTTCAGTTGGAAAAACAAGGAAGGCAAGAGCTAATCAAGGTACAGCACGAAGTTACAACGTCGGGAATGGTGTAGTTGCACAACGGCATCTTTCATATATCTCTGGAGAAGGAATTGGGTTTCAGCTGTAGGAAAAAACTGAACATGCAGAGGAAACATAAAGAGGAAAAAGCAGGGAAGACCAGAATTCTGAGGTTGCACTTAAGTGAGCAGCAGAATCCAAAAGTCTGGAAAAATTCTGGATCCCATATTGCTTAAAATTAAATACAAAATGTCTCTAAGCATCAGTTGTAGCTTATTTTTGTAACAAACCCAAGTGTGATCAGGAAAGAGTGCAGCCCTTTTTGTCTAAGGAGATCCTCAGTCAACCAAGTCCTGGTTGTTCCAAAGGTGCTTTTTCCAAGAAGCAACTGGACTTTCTTTGTTTTTCTTTGAAGACATTTCGCTTCTCATCCAAGAAGCTTCTTCAGTTCTAACTGGATGGTTGGGAGTGGAAGGATTCCCCACCATCCAGGTAAAGCAGAGGAAGTACATTGGATGAGAAGCGAAATGTCTTCAAAGAAAAACAAAGAAAGTCCATTTGCTTCTTGAAAAAGAACCTTTGGGGCAGCGGTTCCTTCTGGTTTATGGTGGTTCCACCCCCCACCCCACCCCCACCCCCCAAACAATCAGATCTGGGCCATCAATGTCCACAGAATGGATCAACGTTGACAAGACAGAACAGAGAACAGAATAGAGAACATAAATCCTACTCCTTTTGCAGATGGGAGTAAGAAAAAAACTCAAGGTGTCACCTGCTTCTTTTGTGTACATGTCAACACTGCATGCACATTTATTTATATTAATTAAATGTATATGCCGCCCATCTCACTAATCAAAGCGACTATGCACAGAGAAGGAACTGGGCTTCAGTTGCACTGACCACCAACCTTCGTTGACTATAACCGTGGTCGCCAACCATTGGGCGAACTGAGAAAACCATTGAGAACATTTTGGTGGTCTGCAGAGAAATGTCACCCCCCCCCCCAAAAAAAAAACAATTAATCCAGGCTAAGCAGGAACACAAGACTGCACCGCCCACATGGCCCACAGGAACACAAGGCTTACATCGCTTGCATTGCGAACAACATGAGGTAGTGAAGGGAGGGGAGAAAGGGTGGAGGGCGGGGGGAATCTAGTTTGACACCCCTGATCTACCTGATAGGGCTGGCATTCCCAGAGGTGCCATTAGGACAGGCCTTTAAGAAATAGGCTCAAGTCCCTACTGGACAAAATGAGCAGAAGGAGCACTAAAATAGTAATCTTTTTTTTTTTGAAATATGTGAAATGGTGTTTTTTCCTCTCTTTAAAGAGGGTGACTTCTCAAACCCCATTAAATCCAAACTCAAAATATATAGTTAACTGATTATGCCTAAAGGACTCTACCTCCCTTTCTATTTTTCTTTAGCGGAACAAAGAATCCTGTAAAATAGGTTTCTAAGAGTAACTAATAACCTCATTCCAGGCAGGATTTGTACAATACCAATTGTTTCCACAAGTATGCCGTTTATATATAAATGGTGTTTCTAGCTATTAAATCTTGATTTCATGATTATAAACTGCTGTAGTTAACGAAGGTGGTCATTGTCTTTCTTTCAGAGATTTTCTCTGGATGAATTTAATTTAACGTTCTTACTTTAAAATGTAGCAATGCTGAAATATGCAACCCTGAGAATGCAGGATATTCTTGGGAAGACATAATGGCAGATAGAGTTATCCACTACGCAAAGCTAATTCATTTGACAAAAGTAACCCAGATTTAGATTCCAGGTCTAAATGGCCTGTTTTAGGCCATTCTGGCATACAGGGGCTTCCCAAAACAAGAACATTGAAATGACCCCAAATTAGAAAATTCTGCAACAGAATAAAGATTTTTGCCTGCAGAATGCCCACTCCTTTTGGCTGCCGAAAGGAGAGCTATCAACAATTCAAGCTGTTTGAAGAATATTGCCAAAAATGCATTGCTTCAAAAGAAGGAAAGATGCTTAAAAAATAAAAATAAAAACCTGGGCAGGTTGATCATAAAACCTTATTACAATAATTGATGTGATTTACTAATGTCACTTTCCTAGTGGAAAATACAACACACAGTAATTGCCATTTAAATACCAAACATTACATATTCATATAGGAAATTACATATTCCAAACATCTGTTCCCAGTTTACTGGCAAGTAAGCTACAATACTGTCCACCATTCATAACGGCAATCACTCGCGATGGCTCCCACAGTAGCTCTGGATGAAGGAGCCTGCCAAATACTATCACAGCACTCTAAGTGCCATCATGCATGGATGCAAGAAAAGAGAGAGAAGGAGGGAGGGGCAGGGAAAACGAAGACAGATGAACTAATTCTGCAATCCATTTATTTTAAGAAATCTTCATTGGGTCTCCAAAGGAAAGCTGAAGTCTTGCCTAAGTAACAAGAACTACCTAGTAAATTAAGGTTTAAAATTGTTTCTCTCTCTCTCTCTCTCTCTCTTTCTCTCCCTCTCAAGGTTTTCTTCTGGAAATCATCTATAAGGAATTTTATACCAGCAATGCTAATGCTAAAGTTGTACTGCTTATTGTACCCTATGACTATCATTAAGTGTTGTACCTTATGATTCTTGATGAATGTATCTTTTAGGTACACTGAGAGTATTTGCACCAAGACAAATTCCTTGGGTATCCAACCACATTTGGCCAATAAAGAATTCTATTCTATTCTATTCTATTCTATTCTATTCTATTCTATTCTGCCGAGTACCCTGTCTCTTTTTTCTACAGGTAGCATCTCCATGGTCACGTGATCAAAATAACAGATGTTTGGCAATTGACTCATATTTATGACGGTTGCAGTGTCCCGGGGTCATGTGATCGTCTTTTGTGACTTTCTGACAATCAATGTCAATGGGGAAGCTAGATTCACTTAGCAGGGTCAATACTAATTAAATTACTGTGGTAATTCACTTAAGAAATGTGGCAAGAAAGGCAGAGGTGGGTATTCAGCAGGTTCTGACCAGTTCTGGAGAACCGGTAGTGGAAATTTTGAGTAGTTCGGCAAATACCACCTCCGACTGGCTCCCGCCCCCATCTATTCTCTGCCTCCTGAGTCCCAGATGGTCGGCCAGGTCTTCTTTCGTTGTCCTGCATAGGAGAATGGAGCTGGAAAGCAGGTTAGTGGGGTGGGGAGGGAATGGAGGTTTACAGTATATCCTTCCCCTGGTATGGGGTGGAAATGAAGATTTTGCAGTATCCTTCCCCTGCCACGCCCACCATGCCACACCCACCAAGCCACACCCGCCAAGCCATACCATACTAACCAAGCCATGCCCACAGAACTGGTAGTAAAAATTTTTGAATCCCACCACTAAAGAAAGGTCATAAAATAGGGCAAGACTTACTTAGCAACATAAATTTTGGGCTCAATTGTGCTCGTAAGTTGAGAACTCCCTTTATCTCTTATGTTTTGTATATGTCTCTCTCTTGCATATGCCTAATGGGAGGGACAAGGCACATTTTTTGAGATGGTATTTTTTTCCCCCAAGAAGGTACTTGGCAGATAATTTTACAACATTGAACGCAGCCTTCACATTGCAGGTTGCCTGCATCTAGAATAGGAGTAATCTAAGAGTAAAGATAACCGAAGCTCACAAACATCCTATTCAGAGATTGGGTCTCCTTACAATGGACTCTCTGAAGACGGGTTCCACCTCTCCCACCTATGGAAGCCTGAATTTGGTCATGGACTTTAAACTACTCCATAGATGAAGCTAAAGAGTCCTCTATCACACCTCAAGGCAGTATACTAATTTATAGGACATAGGCCCTATGCCAAAAGCATCTTGGAAGGCTGTAGATTGGGGTGGGGATGGAAGAATTCACAGGAAGAATTCTACTGCCATCCCAGACTTCAGAATTGACTCTCTGAAGCGGTTGCCCCGGGCTAATAGTACAATGGTTGCCTGCAAATCAAAAGGGAGCCAGTCTGTGTGAAGATAACCCCCAAATCTTTAGGTTTTTAAGGAACAACGGAATGCATTGCAACATGAGCTTGTCCCTGCTTTGTGGGATGCCCTATAGCTCCAACAACACAAAACTATGTACCAAACATACTGTACCCACTGCAGCATTTTTAGTGGTTATATCCACTGGCTAACAGTTTGTAGTAGTTTATTTTTTAAAAAAAAAATAAAGACTCCGCACAGTGGTGTAGCATTTATTAATTGCATAATCTTAAGGAGGAAGGTTATACAGGCAGTCCAATGCTACAGGGCATAAGAAAACCCCATAATAATGATAATGTTTCTTAAATTTCTCAAATCACAAACTACCATGTGGGACATCCTCATCACCACCATCATCATTTACTTTATTCATTAAACATGGAAGTCAACTGAACGTTCAGAAATGCATTATTGTTGTTGTTGTTGTTGTTGTTATTGTACACAAAAATGACAGTATACACAACAGACGAAATAACCATGCTGGGTTTCGTATCACAAATCACTAGTCGAACACTTCCCAAGCGTTTAGGACTGCGTGAAGTATTGGTCAATTATCCGAGCAGATCCCAGTAAGGTGGCCTTCTGCAGCTGACCAATGGTGGTATTATTATTATTATTATTATTATTATTATTATTATTATTATTATTATTATTATTATTATTATTGGAAATAGATAAGGAAAAGCAGTGTAGAGTATGGCTTCTGGAATTCTTTCCAATCTCTTACCAGCAATGGCCATTGCAGGGGTCCATAATTTCCTCACTCATGGCTTCCATCAACATCTGAGTATGGGTGCCATGGGAATCCCAGGGCACGATCCAATGTCCCACTCTGGGTCACATGACCAGGAGGGAGGAGCCTTAGAGTGGAACTGTCAGTAGCATTCTCAGCAGCTGCCCATGGACTGATCCAACCTACTCTTCATTTTTCTTCGGCTGGCTTGTCTCTCTGCACCAGATTTAGTTCAGTTCTGCTCTAATTTTGAAAAGCTATCTTGCTGAGAGATTGATAGACATGTAACCCTTTTTATATAATTTATTTCCAGCGTTGCATTGAATCAGAAAGAATACAAGAAATGTTGAAATAAAGTTTCATGTAATAAACACCTTTCCCCCTATGTGTCATATTGTACATTATAAAAAAGGGAATGTACAGGCTTGCATAAGATGGCACCTCTATACCACTAAAATTCTCATGTCTGTAACCTTTAACTGGGCAAAACAGTGCTTCATAGGGCAACTATGTTTGAACCAAGGTACCTCAAAGAGCAATAGCATTTAGACATATATACCTGTGGTGGGATTCAAATATTTTTACTATCAGTTCTGTGAGCGTGGCTTGGTGGGCGTGGCAGGAGAAGGATAGTGTAAAATCTCCAGTCAGAGGTGGGATTTGCCAGTTCTCCGAATTTCCACTACCGGTTCTCCAGAACTGGTTAGAACCTGCTGAATACCACCTCTGATATATACCACTTCATAGTGCATTGCAGCCCTCTCTAAGTGGTTTACAGTGACAGCATATTGCCGCCAACAACCTCGGTCCTTATTTTACCAACCTCGGAAGCATGGAAGGCTGAGTCAACTTTGAGCAGGGAGAACTGAACTCCTGGCTGTTGGCAGAATTAACCTGCAATACTGCATTCTAACCACTGCACCACCGAAGCTCGAATAGGCTAACTTAGATAACGCATGCAAAATCCAGGACCCATGATTCTCATGGGAATGAAATTTGGCAAATTTGTAATCAGTGCTGCCGAATTGCCGTACTATAGAGGTTTAATAAACCAGTCCTGCCTTAGTCCTCCAGGGGGACAGCCGACCAGCTCTACCCTTGGCTGCCAAAGGGCAGTCTACTGCAAATAAGCCAACAGGAAGCAGAAAGCCAATCCAGCTGCCACTGCTTTTTTTGCCCTTCATCATTCTGTTTCTCTGTTTACATCAGGAAATATTTCTGAATTGATGACCCCACTCATTTCTTAAATAACCGGATTGAGATTTCTTAAAACGCTGTATTGGAATTAATATACGGTAACATCCAGCTTATTTTTGTATTTAGTTTTTAATTGTAGTGAATTCGGAAAATCCACTTGGGTAAAGATATGTTAATGGAAAACACTTTTTTTTTTGGTCATTTGAAAAGCTAATCTCTGAGAACTTTCCTCCAAAATTATTATGGGGTTTTGTTTTGTTGTTGTAATGATTCAGCGCGATATCCAAGGAGAGATCTGCCAACATCTCATTTTCATTCACAAGTTCTTGTTTAGCTACTGAGACAGAACTGATCCAAACCCCCAACGAGCTTCAAGAGCATCTGGAGATTTTTCCGGCAACCCGGGTGGCCCACCACACGCAGATTAAGATACGTTGCTTGCAATATGCTGGGAAGGGGCAAACAGCAATGTGATTGCAGGGATGAGGCTCCTTCTGTCTTTGAAATTCCTGAGGCAAGTGTTAGTCAGTAAACAGAGATCACCATCAAGCCTTGGACAATTGGAAGCGACAACAAGAAAGGTTTGTAAGTGCTGCTCTATCAGCTAACATTAAAGAAAAACAAACAAAAATGGTTACTGAATGTCTATCCATTGCTGCGGATTCTTACTTGCTTCATTATTCAGAAACAGGATTCCCCTCCCTTTGTTTTGTGTGAATTATCATTGAAAATAACAACAAACCAAACACTAAATACAATCACATCAAAGAACAGCCAGGCAAACACATTCTAAATCCTCCAAATGAGGAAATTGTGGTTCTCTAGAGCAGGGGTCTCCAACCTTGGCAACTTTAAAACTTGTGGACTTCAACTCCCAGAATTCTCCAGCCAGCTATGAGAATTTTGGGAGTTGAAGTCCACAAGTTTTAAAGTTGCCAAGTTTGGGGACCTCTGCTATACGTGGTGGTGAACAGATATAATACTCCTTCCTTCTATTTTCCCCACAACTACCCCTGTGAGGTAGTTTGGGCTCCAAGAGAATGACTGGCCCAAAGTCACCCAGCTGGTTTGTTATATCTAAGAGGGGACTAGAACTCACGGTCTTCTGGTTTCTAGCCTGGTACCTAGACAAAATGGCCCTCCAGTTTGAGATCTCCGAATTGTTAATATGACCCAAGCAATTTCCATTCACTGCTGCCACCTTCTGTTATGACCAAAGTTTCTTTGGCAAGATTTATGTGTATTTTCATAGAGATGTCCAGGTTGGTTGGATTATTCCTCTTAACATCCCTAATTTCTAATGGTGTTGGTTATTGGCTTTTGTTGTTTTATTTTCACTGCTTGTGAATGGCTCTGATAGCTTTGGCTATAGGGCAACTCATTTAGTTACCTGGGAGTTGACGGCCACAAGTCTTAAAGTTGCCAAGGTTGGAGACCCCTGCTCTAGACCAAGGGTTCCTAAATCCTTTGCCATCACACCAGAGGTAGTATTCTACCAGTTTGGCCCGGTTCGGTTGAACCGGTAGCTCCAACGACCATCTGTGAGCAAACCAGTTCTCTGCGAATGATCAGCTGCTGGGCCCTCCCACCCGCCCGGGTTCTACACTGACCTTTATTTCCTGGTTTTGAAGATCAGCTGCTTCGTGCGGCACAGTGGATTGCCGTGCATCAGCTGTTGAACACACAGGGAGACTGCAGGTTTGCAGGAGAAGGTCAGTAGCAAACCCTCTGCATGTGTGCGAAGCGCACGTTTGGTACATGCACTCAGAAAGTTCACCCACCAAGCCACACCCACAGAACCAGTGGTAAAAAAAAAAGTTGGATCTCACTACTGCATCACACCTCTGTTTAGTGTGATCTTAATATACACACTTTCCTAAAAAAAAAAAAAAATCCAAACGCTAAAATGAACACTAGGGAACAATGGGAAAAAAACACAATGAAACGTTGGGGGAAAATGTTTTTTAGAATTAGAATTCTTTATTGGCCAAGTGTAATTGGACACCCAAGGAATTTGTCTTGGTGCAAATGCTCTCAGTGTACATAAAAGAAAAGATACCTTCGTTAACAGTCAAGAATCATCAGGTACCACACTTAATGATAGTCACAGGGTACAACACAGGGTTTTGATTGTAACCATGTAGCTAAAAAGGTTTTCACACCTTTCTTGGAGCCTGCATGCACTTCCCCAAGGGAAACATACCTTACAGTTGGGTAACCCTGCTCTAAATCTGGCAGCTCACAACAACAGCCTCTGGCAGCGTGACGGTGGGTGAGCAACACTGGGAATGCTCATTCCCAGCTCGACTATCTCACTACTTAAACCAGCCAAAACAAAGATCAGCCAGCTTAGTTATACCTTCTGTGTCTTTTGAGGAAATGAATCTCCAACACTTCAGAGGACAGCATCAAAGCCACTACCATTGTTGAGCATTTTAAATGATTTTTTTTTTTCTGCATGACTTGCTTGACGTCCAACATTCTTGACATGCCACATCCAGGAATCCCAGTGATGGCATATGGTTTTTTGATTGCTTAAGAATATAGTATATAAAATCATACATTGCAATGTCCTACCTGCAAATGAATACTTCAGCTCCAGCCATAACAACAGAAAAGCAAACAATAGATACAAACTCAAGGTTAACCGCACTAAACTTGATTGCAGGAAATACGACTTCAGCAACAGAGTGGTCAATGTCTGGAATGCTCTACCTAACTCTGTGGTTTCTCCCCCAAACCCCAAAAACTTTAACCTTAGACTGTCTACTATTGACTTGACCCCTTTCCTAAGAGGTCTGTAGGGGGCGTGCATAAGCGCACCAAAGTGCCTACCTTCCCTGTCCTATCGTTTCTTTTTATTTTTCTTATAAGTATCTATCTCATGTATTCAAAACTATGTTTATTCTTATACCTGTATCTTGACAAATCAAATAAATACTAAAAAAACAAAATGCAAGTCTTCTGTATCTATATCTGCACCATCCTACTGAAAGGTAAGTCCACCTCTGGAACAGGTAAAAGTAAGTTAATTTCCATAGTACCAGAAAGTTAGGATAATGTGGGGGGGGGGAGTTATGATAAACCTTCCACACATTCCTGCTAAAGACAAAATGGTTGATTAGCTTTCTCTTTCCACTGAATATTGAACCTTTGGGGGCCTAGAAACTGCCCCTCACAAAAGAGCGCATTATATACTCATTTGACACAATCAGGGTACAACTCTCCATGAAAATGAAAGAGAGGTTTACAGTGACCAAAAGAATTGGTGTAAGGCCCTGTTAGGGAAGGGACAGCTTCTACAAGATATGCAGGCCTGAAGTTGCAAAGAGCACCAAGCCCTAAGGACCAGCCCTTTTCATTAGGCCTGGAAATACATTGGTACCCATTTCAAATGAACGGTTTGTTTCAAGCTTCTAAATATTCCTACTCATGTGAAAATAAATTCAGAAACTTGGGCCACCTTACCGGTACCTCAACTTTTCAGATGCTCACACTTTTCAGTGAATGATGAGGGTTCTAGTCTCCAAAGCACCTGAGGGCAGGAGAAGAAGCCATGGAAGGAAACCGATCAAGGAGAGAAGCAACCTGGACAAGAAACAATGGATGGAAACTAATCAAGGAGACAAGCAACTGGAATTAAGGAATTTCCTGACAGAACAATTCACCCATTAACCAGAAGTTGTGGGTGCTTCAACACTGGAAGTTTTTAAGGAGAGATTGGACAACCATTTGTCTGAAGTGGTATAGGCCCTACACTATAGGGTTTCCTGCAGTAGTGGGATCCGATCCTGTAGTAGTAGGAGGGCCGATCCTGCGATTTTCTCTTCTTTCTCCTCTCAGCTGATTATTGGCTTTTTTTCCCCTTCTGTCAGCTGATTGGGGCAGGCTTTTTTTTTTTTTTACTATTGATTTGGCCAAATCGGTCCAAACCAATAGCATACCACCACTGGTTTCATGTCAGAGCAGAGGGCTGGACTAGAAGACCTCCAAGGTCCCTTCCAACTCTGTTATTCTATTCTATTCTAAAGTTTTTAGAAGTCTAAAAAGTAGAGATTGGCCATCATCTTCACAAAGAGACGCACTTATAATGCTATGGCTTGGAACAGTTGTTTTTAACAGAGCACAATGTTTTCCTTCCATGTGAGGAAAATGTTGCCATACCTGAGTTCACCTCTGGTTTGGATCTTAACCCAAAACAGACTATGCCTCATATCTATTCTCTTTTAATTTTTCACTGATCGACTGGCTAAAATAAGTGTTATCTCTTGCTCACCTCCTTTTTTCTTTTGCTCCTTGACATCCGTAAGTTTATTTTGAGACTGGGAAGTGAAAATTTCCTCTGGTATTAATTTTACTATAGGTGGCCATACATCCTAACCTACCTTTCTGAAAACTTTTTTTTTCCCTTGTGAAACTGGGAGGAACACTCCAAGAACAATAATCTTGGGGAAAGTACAATTAAGATAGTTAAAGTCCTGGAAACTAAATCATATAAAGAACGATAGCAGGAATTGAGAATGGCTAGAGAAAAGAAGGACTAGGGGTGATATGATAGCAGTGTTCCAATATCTCAGGGGCTGCCCCAAAGAAGAGGGAGTCAAGCTATTCTCCAAAGCACCTGAAGGCAGGACAAGAAGCAATGGGTGGAAACTAATCAAGGAGACAAGCAACTGGAATTAAGGAAAAACTTCCTAACAGTGAAAGCACTTAACTAGTGGAACAGAAGTTGCCTTCGGAAGTTATGGATTTTTCATCACTGGAGGTTTTTAAGATGAGACTAGACAGTCACCAGTCTGGAATGGTATAGGGTCTCCTGTTTGAGCATAGTGTTGGACTGGTAGACCTCTAAGGTCCCTATTCTGATTGACTGACTGATTGATTGACTTTTCTTTCAGGATGAGATGACTGAGGTTCCCTTTCTTTTTTCCACAATAGGAATTACACAAAAAATCTGGCCCAGTTAATTTTCATTTCACAACCAGGGCAGACTACCAGGGGTGGGATTCTACCGGTTCGGACCAGTTCTCTAAAATCGGTTGTTACGATTCTGCAAAGTTCAGAGAATTGGCAAATCGCACCACTGGCCTCAGAGCAGAGCTGAACCTTCCTTAGGATTGAAGCTTCTATTTTTCAGTGCAGACTCAGGCAGCAGATTGCAGAAAAGTAGATCTGGTGAGTGACTCTGTGGTTCTGCAAGCAACTCAATCTGCCTGCCTACTTTGACTCATTTTGGATAAAAGCTGCTCTTTATAAAATGAAAAAATTCAATAGTTACATAAATATTTACAATATTTACATTCAAGTCATGCCCAGCCAGTCACATGACCACCAAGCCACACCGACAAATTAGGGCATGCCCACAGAACCGGTTGTTAAGAAATTTGAATCCCACCCCTGCAGACCTCCAAAGTGAACCACATGTGACATCATGCCATAGAGTCATTTCAATGGACCATGCTATCTCCATCTACCAAGTGTCTGGAATTGGACTGTACCAGGTAATCAGGCTGCTGCCTGAAGTGTTAGCCAACTATTTATCCCCTGTTAGGGAAAACATTAATATGGGCATCGGTGCCCTAGGAAAATGAAATTTTCAAGATACATGTTATCTGCAGTGTTACTGTTACAGAACTCCAGATGCTTAAAGGGAGAAGAGGCCTCAGCCACTGCAATCGCAATAAAAAGGAGAAGAGAGATGGGAAGACCAGACAAAATGAAATGGTTGTATAGAGAGAACTTCAAAGGTAAGGGGATTTGGCAGTCACAGGGGGAGGCAATTACAAATGAATGTGAATGTCTAAAAAAAATGTTATCAAAGTGTTCTCAATTTTTGCTTTTAATTACTCATTTGCATCAGCCCTGGGGAGTTTTGCACAACATTAACACAGGTGCAGGCGAGCTCAGCTAATTTCCCCAGGTGGTGCTTAATTACTTATATATTTATTAATTCAGACTTGATATTGAAATTTAAAGTCAATTAATATACCGGAGAATAATATCCTCTCTCTGTGTAAAGTTGTAGTTTGCATTGTTTCTGTGCAGGAAATCTATTGATGTGAACTCAGAAAAGTCTTTTCTCAAGTTGTCTACAAACCGCTCTTCTATGGGACTCGGGAGCCTAGTGCAATGTACTTTTATTCTGCTTGGGCCAATGGCTGGCCTTCATATAAATACTCTCAGTAGGTCTGTCAAAGTGGCTAAGAATTACTCTGATTGCAGTAATCATTTGAATTGTCTACAAAAAGTTAGTTTGGTCAGGTTGGAAGGAAGGAGAGAAGGAAAATAGTAGAGACCAGGGGTGGGATTCTACAGGTTCGCCCCTATTTGCTAGAACCGGTTTTTTAACATTCTAAGCAGTTTGGAGAACTGGTTGTTAGAAGAAATTACTGGCCTAATCCTCTAAGGAAGGCAGGAAGGAAACATTCTGATGTTGCTTACAGAAACTGTCTCTCTGTTAACCCTTATTACATTCTTCACAAGACTAGACTTCCTGTCTCTGGAACTTCTCTGAAGTTTTTTCCCACTCCTTTGCTGGTATTTTGCTTATGTGGAGTGACCATTCAAAGTTATAGTGGCACTGAAAAAAGTGACTTATGACCATTTTTCACACTTACGACTGTTGCAGAATCCCCACAGTCATGAGAGGCCAGGCGAGGAGATGCATGCCTCGATGTGAATGATGTGGAGCTGGCCAAGCCCAGCCAGTCACATGACCACAAAGCCATGCCCACCAACTAAGTCATGCCCACAGAACCGGTTCTTTAAAAAATTGAATCCCACCACTGGTATAGACTTTCAACCATTCATTTAGTGACCCTTCAAAGTTTTAAAAGCACTGAAAAAAATGTACTTATGCTGGTTGCAGTGTCCCAGGGTCATATGATCACTTTTTGCAAACTTTTGACAAGCAAAGTCAATGAGGAAGCCAGATTCACTTAACAACTGGGTTACTAACTTAACATCGTTAGTGATTCACTGTTAAACTGTGGCAAAAACAGTTGTAGAATGAGTCAAAATTCACTTAACAACTGTGTCCTTTAGCAACACAAATCTGAGATTCAATTGTGTTTGTAAGTCGAGAACTACCTGTACTGAGATGTTTACTGTGAGATTTTGGAAACAATTATATACAATAAATAGCTTCTCACAGGAACCAAAATATTTGGTCTATCTGAAATCATAACAATGATCTGAAATGTTATGTTTTCAAAGGTTGGATATTAGAGGAATCTAAAGACTCCAGGCAAAAAATAAAAGAAAAAGTGTAAATTCACCTTTGGTTTTGAGTTAGTATGGGAATTTACAAAATGACACAAAACACTGTAACATTTGGAATTCTCCAAGAGATTTTCAAAGAATAGGGCCAGAAATTATCAGCTGCAGTGTCTACAATGTCAGTAATGATGACTGCTTCTGTGGATCGAGCTATGTTTATGTAAGTAAAAACTTATGCCTACAACCAGCCTATGAACCCCTCAGAATCCAAATCAACCAGAGACACCACCGACCCTCACCCAACTCAAGCAACTCACCCCCAACCAGCCCTTCACCTCCCAATGACCCCCACCTGATGTAACCAATCCATCATAAGACCCATCACAAGACTCTCACTGATGTCTCACACCTGACCCTTCACAAAACCAGTTTACAAGACCCTCACTGGACACACCCGCACCTGACCCATCACAAGACCTGCAAAGGCCTTGTAAACAAAAGAACACTGACATCCCCTAAACTCTACTGAAGATGTTACCTGGCCTGGTAATGAAACATTCAGGAACCAACTCACAAGCTCAGAGAACGAGCCTTCGCTCTCAAAATCATATATGTTATATGTGTAATATTGATATTCCATATTACATACAATATGTATACAGTAAAGCCCATGATTATACATATTACATAGGCATTCCACATTCAAAGAACTTGCACTGTAAAACTTTCTGCAAGGGGAAGTTGCACTCTGTAAACCATTTCTGCTTCCGGTGGATTCACCACTTGGCAAGGTTATTGTCTCCGCTTTAAGACAGAGCAGTGGATTATCTCTCTTTCAGCTTTATGTAGAGGCCCTGATAATTAAAACAAGGAGGGGACCGAGCAGAGCCTTGAAGAAAAATGGTATCAGAAGGCACTTGAAGAATCAATGCAGAGAGGAAAGGAGAATAAATCAAGACACAAGTCTGCAAGTGCTTCCATAAAACCAGCCGTGCAGTTACAGTAGCCACATTGGGATCCCCAATTAAATGGTGCTTAAATTAACCAAAGAGTGGAAGAAGTGGTTTTTAATTGGTTTGACCTATATAAAATGTTCGTTCCCTTGCCTTCTTTGGACTTTTTGCCTGAATAGCAACCATGAAAACTTTTAAGTCATGCTGCACCTTGAAAATGAAGTAGAAGCTTTGTGGCAAACCTGGGCATCTTCCAGATATTTTGGACTACTACTCCCATTTTGCTGTATAGCTACACTGTTGGGGAATCATGCAAATCTCTGATGCAAATCGCCTGGAAATACCCATTTTGGGGAGTGGGGCTAGTTTATGGAAAGAGATAGTCCATGCTGAACTTCTCAGAAACATTTGCAGAAATCATTGGTTCCTTCATGGAGAATTTGCATTTTAAAACACTTAGAAAAGCCAAAAGGAAAAAAAGAATACCGGTTTGAAGTTTGTAAAGGGTTCACATTTATAAAAAACAGTGTTATATGACCAAGCTTCATTCAATAGGATTTGCTTTCAGGAAAGTGAACAGAACTGAAATGAAATGGAACAGAATTATAATTTCATAACATCTGGAGAAATGAATCTATGATCCACCTTATGTTGTGGAACTATAATTTCCAATGATCCTGTAAAACATAGTAAAATGTTGAAGGATGTTTGGAGTCTCAGTATCTGGAGAATTATAGGTTTCCCAGTCTTCCCTGAGCATCATAAGGTTGCAAGATTATGTATATTTGCCTTGGAAACCAACCAATCCGCTGCATGAACTGTCCCAAAAACACTTTCAGGGGCCTCTTTTTGTTTGCAAAAGCAAACCATAATGCATGAAATTAATAATGTATTATGAGACACCCAATGCCTACAAAAATTAAAGAAAAAAATATGTAAACTTGATATCAAATGTATGTTTGTTTAGTTTGCCACTCTTCAGTAAAATGAATGTTGAGAATACTTCAGGGGAAGAAATGGCGAACTGAAGACAGCTAAAAGCAAAACTGATGACTACAGCGAAATGAAAAGCCACAGAGTAGACCACCTCTGCATAATTCCACTCTGGACAAGAATAGCAACAGCAATAGCACTTAGATTTATATACTGCTTTACAATGATTTTCTAGCCCTCTCTAAGCTGTTTACAGAGTCAGCCTATTGCCCCCAACAATCTGGATCCCCATTTTACCCACCTCGGAAGGATGGAAAGCTGAGTCAACCTTGAGCCTGGTGGGATCTGATCTGCCAAATTGCAGGCAACAGGCAGAAGTAGCCTGCAGTCCTGCATTCTAACCAGTGCACCACCACGGCTCAAGAGGACTTGAGATTGCCCATAGGGCACTCCAGATAATTGCTCCTCACAAGGAGAACAAAAGACATTGTTATCTGATGAATTTGGACTTGGGAAATGAGAGAAACTATGATCAGCACCTTTATAGACACTGGGTTTGCATACTTTAGGAGTCTTTGATCAATATATCTGAAAGCGCTGTGAGTTTCCTTCAACCTTTGGCAAAATAAGTTTTAAATACTAGCTGAAGGACTTTAACAAAATTGGGGTGGGAGAAATATGCAACAAAAAAGTGGTTAGAATTTTGATTTGGAAAAAAAAAACTAAAGAAATAAGGGTCCAGATGGATTTCAAGTAAGAGTTTGAAATTAATTATGAGAATTCCTCCTGTGAGAAAATAAGGTTGTTTTGAATCGCTTTAAAAAAAAAAAGATAAGATGGAACTTTAAAGACTGGGCAGTAGAGGGAACTAGAATAAGCTAAAGACTAAAGGAGAAGAATTCCCCGGCGTATTTGGATTTAACTTGATCTAGGATGCTCATTGTTTCCAGCTGAAATTTTGTTAGTCTTCTGCTTGTCTGTCCTTCATAGTGGCTGTTACAGTTCTTATTCTCTATGTTGCAAAGTAAAGGGCTGTGGTGGCTCTTATGGGTAGGACCCTGAGTCAAAAGACCATGAAGAGGCTGACAGCTCAGCAGTTCAAAACCCAAGAATGTGTGCCGGGTGACAGAATGACCTCCTGTCACTTTGCGCCAGCTCCTGCCCACCTAGCAGTTCACAAGCATGCAAATGCAAGTAGATAAATAGGAACCACTTTGGTGGGAAAATAACAGGGACATGAAAGGAAGCCTCTCAAACATCCCCTGGACCACAGTGATGTCACTGGCTAATCCTTTCAACCCAGAAATGCCTTGATAGGTGCTTCTGACACAAATGCAGTTGTAGTATGTTACAGGTGCCTACTGCTGTTTTTCTTCTTGAGCTGCTGGTTTACTTGAGTTATTTTGGAGGGTTTTGTTGCATCCTCCAACAAAACGGATATCCATGCCATTTTATCAAAAAAAAAGTGCTTGGCCACTCAACCCACTGCAGCATAATCAGTACAAGCTATGAAAGACACAACACAATCCATACATAAAAAGCATCTCAGAAACAACCAACAGGTTACTACAATCAAATGGCACCACTGTAGCAACAAACCAACCAAAGCCATTTAGCTGGGAATTGCGGGATTTATCAAGAGACCGTTAGGATTACAC
This sequence comes from Pseudonaja textilis, assembly GCF_900518735.1. The sequence continues at coordinate 5,251,610 of NW_020769355.1, forward strand.
CGTTTACAGCCCGATGCCTTGAAAGGAGGAAGCAAGAGAAAGCCTGCCATAAGACAATCTCTACTTCAAAACCTAACAAGGAGCATTGTACATAACATGAGCATTTTGTCCCACCATACAGTTCTTGAACTGTCTTCAATCCTCCTTCGGTTCTGCCAAATTTAGGGTCCTAAGGTCTCCCTTTCCCTTTTTTTTCAAATCAAATGATTAGAGTACTTTTTTTTCTTATTGCGAAAAGAAATGCACCAAGACAGTGATGAATGGGAAACAGGCTAGGCTGGGTGCCACTTTGGCCAGTTGGTGAAAGGTCTGATTAACTCAGGGGAATATTGAGCTCTGCAAGAACATCAATACTGTGAACATTCATCAAGTGGTGCAAAAATGCTTTTAAGTATGGTGGGGGTTGGGAGGAAGCTAAGTTTGGAAATGCAGCGTGACACACTCAACAACACAAAGAGAAGACTTTTAGAATCACAGCTCCACCAACTTTGGAGTATTTCCCCAAAGGAGCCCTCCGAATGTCACTCTTCAAGCCAGGGCAACAGAGCAGATTATGAAGCTGGTGACAAAGACCGTGATAGAGAAGATGGTGGCGCTAGTAACAGAGCCAGCAATAGAGAACAACAGAACTGATATTGGCGTCAGCAGTGGAGTCAGTTTAATAGGGCCAAGGGCAGAATACCTGGTAGAATTGACAATGTAATGGTAGAAGAGCCAGCAAGAGAGCAGGTGATACAATTAAAAACAAATATGCTTGGAAATCCATTGGAGGAGATTACTAGCTGGCGTCATTGCTCCATTTCCCACCATCCCCATCAAAGGAGGCAATGGAGTGGATGATTCATGGACCACGAGGCCAACAACAGAGGGATGCTACAAAGATAAACAACAGAGCAGGTTAGAAGACATGCTAAAAGCAAGCGGTGGGCAGAAGAAGGCAAAAGTATGAGAGGGATGAACGTGCATGAGAGGGATTGGAAGACTAAAGCACTGAGAAGATGATCCAAGTGAATTTGGGCTTCCTGGTATAGTAGGATAGGCAAAAAGTTCCCACCTCCATTGACAGGTGGCTAAGCGTGCAGGTCCACCCAAACTCATATGCTCCCACGATGCTTCTTCAGAGTAAGCAACTGGTAGGCATTTTTCAAGCAGCAGGAAAATCACTTAACTTGCCCCCCGTCAAAGCTAGTCTCCCAGTGTTATTACTCATTTCATAGAAAATGCCTATTGGAACAGCATCTGTTTGTGTCAGTTCACAGGTTGGAGGAAAACCCATTAAACCAACTATCTGGTTATATCCTTATAAGAGCTGTTCCCTCGGCTTTCTTGTTCCTTTAGTTTTCTTTGATTTCTGCTGACGATTGTAGCAATAAAGACACAGAGACATTTGTTTGAACATACTTGTTTCCTGTCTCCTGGGCTCAACAGCACATCTAGCTTGCCTGAACACAAAGATTCCCCATTATTTTTGAGGACATGAATATAAGATGTTTGTTTAAAAGCGTGCGTATTACTTCAATTCTCAAAGTAATTCGAGGCAGTGAGCATATTAAGGTTAAAATAACAGGATAACAATAGCAAGAAACGAATGCCAAGCAACAATAATACATAAAATGCATTTGTGAAAGAATCTCACTCTATCAGAAAAGTCAGGAACAGATTCTCTCACGATAGATAGATAGATAGATAGATAGATAGATAGATAGATAGATAGAT
>NW_020769355.1:5253335-5273489 GCF_900518735.1 Pseudonaja textilis
TAGATAGATAGATAGATAGATAGATAGATAGATAGATAGATAGATAGTGCAGTTTGCAGAGCATAGATGTTTCATGGGCAAAATGGGGAATGCCCAGAGCTATCCACATAGCCACACATTGGACTAGTTGTAGCTTCCAAGTAGCCCTCAAAGGTAGGCCGGTATAGAATGTGTTATAGTAGCAGATAGGGAAGCAGAATTGAAATGTGAGCCATTGAAAGAAGGGTCACCCAATCCAGGAAACGTCATAATTAATGAATAAGATGGATCTCCAAAGGTCCCCCTGCCCATGGCTGCTATTTGCTCATCAAGCAGGAGCCAAGGATCCAGGAGAACCCCCATATCACATAGTTCCCTTCCCATTGAGAACCAAAGATGGTAATTCTCTATCCTGAGGAGGTCCTTGAAAACAAAGCAACTTGTTTGACAAGAGTTGACATCCACACTTGACTCATCACAAGACCCTCATTTAACACACACTGATACCTGACTCATCACAAGACCTACTGACTCCAGGAAACACTTATAAATGGAGGAACAATAACTCTTACATCCCCTAAATTCCACTGAAGATGTTGCCCAACCTGGGAACAAAATGTTCAGAAATCAACCCACAAGCTTGGAAAATGAACCTTCTTCACCCTCAGTTGACTCCAAGCCTATGGTTCCCTATCAAGACCCCTACAGCCTTGAGGCAGTGAGAAAAGACTTGTTCAACCAAGCACCAAGACATACAGTTGGGTATCACCTGATCCTGTTTCAACACATGTCCTCACCTCAGAGTGAGAGGGCAAGTGAGTTCTGTGCGACTCTACAAAGCAAGGACTTTCAGCTAAATCTCTCTCCAGCTAGCAACATTAACTATGATCAGCCCTGGAGGGAGCAGGAGAAACTCTGCAATGCTGTACTCCTCACTCCCAACCCATGGAGGTGGTCCAGAAGAATACTGTGATTACAAGTACTGGTCATCACTGAGAGATCAAGCAGGATCAGGAAAGTCACATCACCCCATCCTTCCAAAGGACATACATAGGTGTGATCAGCACCGTCTCAAGGCTGCACCCATGGAAACAGACAGAAGAACCCACAAAAGTATCTTAGTGACAACAGCTAGGAACAAGTTCCTGCCTGTGTCTCCCCTCGCCTGGGCTGTCAGGCCCAAACAGCAATAGCATTTAGACTTATATTCCACTTTATAGTGCTTTATATCCCCGTCTAAGCAGTTTACAGAATCGGCCTATTGCCCCCAAACAATCTGGGCCCTCATTTTATCAACCTCGGAAGGACAGAAGGCTGACTCAACCTTGAGCCGGTGGGATTCAGACTGCCAAATTGCAGGCAGCCGGCAGTCGGCAGAAGTAGCCCGCAGTACTGCATTGTAACCACTGCGCCACCACAGCTCTTAACCATACTTACACATGTAAGGTTCAAGGTTGCTTCTTTATTATATTCTGCCTATTATACAGGAATCTCCCCAGGCTGCCAGCCTTAGCAGATAGATAGGGTTCTATAGGGTTTAAAGGAGGGTCAGTACTGGACCTCTTGCAGCTGCGCAAGGACTCAAGACTAATTCTGTGCTTGAAGCCTCTCTCCCCATGCCTGCCTGGTTGTTTCCTAACATGGGGGTCTCAGGATAGGGGTTCAAACAGGGTCAGCAGTTCTTGGAGCTGACATCTTCATATACCAGCTCCTGTACTGAGAGCAGCTGTTTGCAAGAGCCTTCAATCAATGTGCTCATGTCTGAATATCAGCTGAAAAAAAATAGTGTCAAATACTCTGTCCTCATTGGGCTATTTTGGAAATTACTCCCCCTCCCTTAAGAATATTTTCTTAAGGGTTTTTTTTTTTGTCATTTTTGTCCTTCTGCAAACACTGGCCTCCTTCCAAGCTTGCTGATAGCACCCTTTTATTCACGGGCTGTGACACTCTGGCTATGTAAAAACTCATGCTTGGATGCATATGTATGTGTGTATAAAGCACACTTGCCTTTGAAGATTGAAATAGCAGAACGAAATTTGGTAGGACCGTTCGATTGGTTTTTTTTTTTCTTCTCCTATCTGGTTTAAATAGCAGTTAATGTTCGCAGCAGGCTTGTTTTCATGGAGAGAAGATGTAAAAATGTCACATACCAAATTACATTTGGGAGCGGTAAGTACATTACTGTGTTTGGGACTGCAATTATTATAATTTCATTATATTGTCCATCATGGATAGCATTGTTCCTAGAAGCTTTAATGGGGAGAAAGTCATGACTATTAGTCCAAAGACTATAAGTGAACATTGTTCTCTGAAATACACACAAGAGTGCTCCTCTATGTCAGTGGTGGTGTTCAAACTTTTTTATTAGTGGTTCTGTGGGCGTGGCTTTTTGGGCGTGGCTTGGTGGGCATGGCAGGGGAAGGTTACTGCAAAATCTCCATTCCTCCCCACCCCACTAACCTGCTTTCCAGCTCCATTCTCCTGTACAGGGCAACCAAAGAAGACCCAGCCAATCATCTGGGACTCGGGAGGCAGCAAATAGATGGGGGCAGGGTCAACCAGAGGTGGTATTTACCGGTTCTCCGAACTACTCAAGTTTTCCACTATCAGTTCTCCAGCTGAATACCACCTCTGCTCTATATGCATCCACCCTCATCCCTACAAAAATACTGGCAGTCCTCGAGTTACGACCACAATTGAGCCCCAAATTTATGTTGCTAAGTGAAACATTTGTTAAGGGAGTTTGCCCCAACTTTTACACAGTTGTTAAGTGAATCATTGCATTTGTTAAGTTAGTAACACGGTCGTTAAATGAACCTGGATTCCCCATTGACTTTGCTTGTCGGAAGGATCACAAAAGCGGATCACCTGACTCCAGGACATTGCAGCCACCGTCAACGTGAACTAGTTGCCAAGCATCTGAATTCTGATCATGTGACCATAAGGATGGTTGCAACCATCCTAAGTGTGAAAAATGGTTACTTTTTTCAGAGCCGTTGTAACTTTGAACAGTCACTTGTAGCTCGAGGACCACCTGTATTCCCTCCTCTCCTCCAGGCTTTCCTCCTTCCCTAAAAATTCAACCTGCAAATTTTCCAATCCTGAACTAATGAATCACAGTGTGTGCACTTCAACACAAGTCTTTGTTTAAGCCCAGGATGTGCTGTCGTGTGTCCTTTCCCACAAGGAACTGATGATCACGCTCAAATTACTCAAACATTTGGCACGTAATTGCGAGGGTGCAATTTGATCCTCATGGCCATTCTCAAGAGAGAATAGATAGAGGCAAACTATACTGTAAGTGTCTGTGCGTTATACATCTGTGTACACACAAAGAATCAGAAATAAGTAGAATCCATGTCAGAAATTTTATATCCCATCTGAAATACTTTGTGTCAGGAGAACATCCCTTCTCTGGGCATCTTCCTTCCCAGTTTATCTTGTAGATTCCTCCTGAAAGATTTGCTATTACTATATTATGGTTCTTTGCACAGTCAGTCAGATGTTTAGATTAGATTTGGCATGAGCTGTGATGACGCAGTTGTTAAAATCAGTGGTGGGATTCAAATTTTTTTGACTACCAGTTCTGTGGGCGTGGCTTGGTGGGCCTGGCAGGGGAAGGATACTGTAAAATCTCCAGTCTGAGGTGGGATTTGCCGGTTCTCCAAACTACTCAAAATTTCTGCTACCAGTTTTCCAGAACTGGTCAGAACCTGCTGAATACCACCTCTGGTTAAAATGCAGTATTGCAGGCTAATTCTGCCAATTGCCAGTGGTTCGATCCTGACAGGCTCAAGGTTGGCTCAGCCTTCCATCCTTCCGAGGTCAGTAAAATGGAGATCCAGGCTGTTGGGGGCGATAGGCTGACTCTGTAAACCGCTTAGAGCGGGTTGCAAAGCACTATAAAGTGGTATATAAATCGAAGCGCTATTGGCTATTGCTGTTTTGTTGCATGTATTAAGTCTTTCCCAAGGACCTGGAATAGGCAAATGTTGTATTTTGATGCGTTAAAGATAGTGTCACCGGATATAAGCTGTTTCAAGTAAAGCTGCCTTTTGCAATTGACCAACGTGATTTTGTCAATGCCAAGGGTGTTCAAGTGGTACTCCAGTTGCTTTCAGATTGCACCCAAGGCACAAATTACTATTGGTACCACCCTTGCTTTCTTTGTGCCACAGTCATTCTATTTCTATTTGCAAGTCTTTCTATTTTGTGATTTTTTTCACCAGTGTTTTCTCTTCTTTTCTTCTGTGTTATTATTATTATGATGCTCTTGGCTATTGTTACTTATCACCTGGAATGGGGAAAAAAACCTCCTTGAGTGTTTTATGGCTCGGGAGCATATGTAGCATCTCTTTATTTAAGAGGGTGATTTTGGAGAGAAAACTTATCCCTTCCCACCAAAGCAAATAATTGATGACATATCTGAAGTCTCACAAGAACTCTGAAAACCTTCCAGTCTGTGATATACTTTACACAGAAATCAGCAATTCAAAGGAAGCCAATCAAGGATGTGGCCTTTCACTTCTTGCACATCTCCTGCATGAAGAATAAGCCTTTAGCAAAGCTTTGAAGTAGTTTTTAACATCCTCCTGAGGAGAAATCTTCAACCCAAAAGAAATCTGCAACTCTAGTGGCAAAAAAGCAAGAATCCCCCAAGTCTCCGGATGCCATCTTTTCAGCTTGTTCCACTCCCTGCTACAGAAGTAATTTGCTCCCTGGTTAGCCTTTGTTTTCTTTCAGATCTGAAGTCTATTTTATGTACAGCATCCAGAGGAGTTCATCTCTGATGCACCAGCTGTCTTCAAAAGACGGCTGCCTTCCTTTTTCCCTTTGCATGTTGTGGGCATCCCGTGAGATAGGCGAGCTGCCAGCCTCTATATATTGTATAGAAGGCAGGCTTGAAATGGAACAAGACTCCTCTGGCCCTTTTGACAGTTTGGATTGCTCACCTGCTTTGCATCGCTTTCATTTTTTTCCCTCTGAGTTTTGTCATTAGAAATATTGGCTCATTGGGACCTTATCAGGGACAGACTTGAAGGTCTACAGAACAGGTATAGCAGAGAAAGGACACTTTTCAGAACTTCAGCTGGCGGCCTTGCCACACTATGAACAAAAGAGAGGCCCCTCCAGAGCTGTTGTTCTTTGGGTGTGCTCAACTACAATAGTCACTATCCCTCAGCCAGGTTGGTTACTCTACTGACCATGCTCAGGGAACGTCATTGCCACTGGAATGCAACTGGTGTGCTCACCATTAGGAGTAGGGCAAGTTGAACAGAAGAGGATATGGCACTAGGCTTGGTGATTACATGGTAATTAGGCAGTCCAATCAATCAGAATAGAGCTGGAAGGGACCTTTGAGGTCTTCTAGTCCAGCCCCCTGCTCAAGCAGGAGACCCTATGCCATTTCAGACAAGTGGCTGTCCAGTCTCATCTTAAAAAAAACCTCCAGTGATGCAGCCTCCACAACTTCTGCCAGCTGTTCCACTGGTTAATTGTCCTCACTGTTAGGAAGTTTCTCCTTAATTCCAGGTTTCTTCTGACCTTGATTAGTTTCCATCCATAGTTTCTTTTTCTTTTTTTAATAAAGTTTTATTTGGGTTTTCACACATACAAAATACAAGTAAAACATCCTTTTTTGAAAATACATGGTCCCAGGTTGAACTTCTTTATACAGACGCAAAACTCAATTTCATGCGCCTTTTTGTGTTCTATTCCATATCTTATACCATTCTACATTTTCTATATAGTTTTTCCCCTCTTTTAATTTTCTCAATTTTATTTTGATTATCTCACCTCAATTCAAATCATTATATTTATACTTTTGTCTGTTCTGTTTCAATTTCATATTATCTTTTCTCATTAAACACATTTTCTCCTGTAGTTACTAATTGGAGTATGACACCTTTATATCTTTTAATTACATCTATTCAACTCTTATTTAAACTTCAATATATACCTTAAGGTTATGACCTTCAATATAATACATAACTTCCAATCAAATTCTGCTTGGTACATTCTTATAATACACATTATATTCTTCAAAAAAAAAAAAGATTATAAATATATGTAATTATAAACCCTCATTCCATTCCAATTCAGTTCTATCATTAATAATCATTAAAATCTTAACATCTTTAACACTTCTTTTCAATTAAATATCATACTTCCTTAAACACATATAATCTCCATAATTAATTTTTCCCTTATTTCTCTTCACATATGTTTTGTAAATCATTAAATATTCATTTTGTTACATTTGTTTATTGACAAGCATTCCACTGAATTTCAATAGCTATTTTATCATTTTAATCATACATTGTTTCATATTTTCTAAAATTATTTCTATTTCTAATATAGCAATACTATCTTATGTATCTTTGCAAAATCCCTTTTTACATTAAATTTTCACCCATTATCTTTAAATAGGCCCTGTTTCTCTATATTTTGCTTCTGTCCTTTATAACTTCTTTTCCTTTCTTTCTTCCCTCTCATCTTCTCCCTCCCCTTTTTACCCCCTTGTCTCTCTACTTCTAATTCTCTCTTCTGCATTTCCCTCTTCTGTTGCTTTTTGATTTTATACTTATTTTTCACTCTATTTTGGGGGGGAATTGTTTTTCCCAATCTTAAACTTTCCATTCTCTTCCCCCCCTTTCCTTTTTTCCCGCCACCTAAGATTACTTGTTCATTAAAGATGGCTTCTTCTTTGTCGCAATCTTCTTGTTCTGCAGGCATTTCTTGTTGTTTCTCATAATTCCAAATCTCCATTTCTAAAAACTGAAATACAAAGCCAAAAGAACCTCTCCCTTCTTGTGCATCTTCTTTGTACTTTTTAAGTTCCATTTTCAGTTCTTCTAAAAGTGGAGCCATTTTAAACAGTTTTAAACAACCACCTGATTGATTTTAGTCATTCAAATACAATAACCCAAAATCCAGAAATCAAGTAATCCAGATAGTCCCAAGTTATTTCTTCTTATTTCTTTTTCCACTTTCTCTTGCTGAGGCTTTTGTTGCAATATTTCATTTAAAATGTATCTTTTGGAAGTCTTGTTGGGATCTTGCTGTAAGTTCTTTTTAATTCCAGGCAGTCTCCTCCCTTCCAGATCCTGCCCTTTTATCCTTTTTCTCTCCTTTCCTGTTTTCAAAAGCTTTTGATTATCCAGAAATCTTCATTTTCCCTTTGACTTTTTATTTTCAGCATTAAATGCCTATTAATGTCAGAGTGGATTTTTTCCCCAATTTCTTGCTTAAGTCTCTTAGCTGTCAATATAGGAAAAGGAGGAAAAAAACCCAAATCTTTTCCCTTTTCGCAGCTTAAAAATCTTCTTAGGGAACAATTTTTTAAAAAAATAATTTCAATTCCAGGGTACCTTATTTGATGCTTTTGCTGTTTGACCCGGTCAACCAAAACTTTCTCTTCTTTCAGGCCTTTAATCCTCTTAGTTTCTCTTCTTTGCACTTTTTCCAAAGCCTTTTTTGTAATGTGGTGATCAAAACTGGAAAAAGGAAAAGTCTACCTGGAATTAAGGTATTCTTGCCAACAATCTGCCATTGCTATTTCCCAGAAATGTTTTCCTCCTAGTTTCCCATCCAAAAATAAACCAGGTCCAACCCTACTTAGCTTTTCCAAGATCAACCAAGCTTAGCTAGGGGCTGTCATCTGCTGTCAGCAAAATGAAGCAAACCTGCAAACAAGTCAATCCTTTTCAGTGGGGCTGTCACTTGAACTCTGTCCAAACTAAGCAAGAATCCTCAATATTATCTTCAACAGTATTGAGGAACCTGTGGACTTCCAAAGTTGCTGCATCACGATTCCTGGAATCCCATACAAACTTGCTAAACTATCATTTCCAACTTTCTCAGCCAAAATGTTGGCTGAGAATGCTGGGAATGATACTTTAGCAAGTTTGTCCACTTATTTATGCATTCATTTCGCCTGTGTCATAACATACATGGATTTGCAATATACATTAACATTTCACCTAAATGTTAAAAACAACAACAGTAAAATATGAATGTTAAATAGATCTGTATTCAGATACCAACTCTAGGCCATCTACTGAAGTGCAGCATCATTTTACGTGAAACAAATCAGACACTGGACCAGTATAGGCCCTCAGCTTACAGCTGGTCACAGTGTGATCTACAGTTTAGTATGGGATCCCTCAGTCACACAGAGGGGAGGATGCTGTACCATTTATATAGGAAATCCTGTCAAACGCCATATGAGGTACAAATCCTATTCAAAGCTATCCATTGCTGGAGTGGTAGTTGAAAACCTGACACATTTTGTGTAGGGTCATTTATATATCTACCTATATCTGCGTGCTCAATAACCCATTTGTCCTCCACAGATGATAGAGAGTGGGTACAAAAATAAAATAATTTTTTTTGAAGTGTCATAGGGTGTTGTTGTTTTTTCTGCCATAAACGCATTTCCACCTATTAGTTTTCAGCTATCTTTTTTTTAAAAAAGTTTTCCATTTGAGGTAATTTTTAGAAATCAGAGAACAGTTTTTATTTTGAGAAGGTGCTACAAACCCTACAAGCAATATGTAATGTCATTTCCATTGTGAGCATAATATGGCTAGCAGTGGTGGGATTCAAAAAAATTTACTATCAGTTCAGTGGGCATGGCTTGGTAGGCATGGCAGGGGAAGGATACTGTAAACTCTCCATTGCTTCCTCACTCCTGGGGGAAGATTGCTGTAAAATCCCATTCCCTCCCCACCCCACTAACCTGCTTTCCAGCTCCGTTCTCCTGTTCAGGGCAACAAAAGAAGACGCAGCCAATCAGCTGGGACTTGGGAGGCAGAGACTAGATGGGGGAGGAGCCAGTCAGAGGTGGCATTTGCCGGTTCTCCAAACTACTGAAAATTTCCAGTACTGGTTCTCCAGAACTGGTCAGAACCTGCTGAATACCATCTCTGCAACTCACCACAGACAACTCTGGGTGGTGCACAACAATGAGATAAAACAACAAGATAAAAAAAAAACTCAGGGTGCTGAGTTTGCTCCTCGAATTCCCAACCCTTAATCAGATGTTTACTAGGCAAATGGGTACACTTCCAAACAAATCAATAGTCTGCAATCACCAACTGGTTCTCCATTTTCTAAGATTTGTCTAATGTCATTTTAAAGTGATATGGCAAGAAGTTTGGCAATTGCCCAAAGAGTGCTCAGGCAAGACTTAGCTATTCCAACCCTAAGGCATGGAAGGACCTGCAGATTATTTTTGTCACAGCTCAGCGCTGTTCATTTTCTTCAGTAAATATCAGGCCTGGCCTAAGGTCCTTTCTCAGGCCTAAGCTCTGCTTTCTCAGGATTTTGGGAAGAGAAAGCACTTTGAGAAAGAGCAATGGTGGTGCAGTAGTTAAGAGTGCAGTACTACAGGCTACTTCTGCTGATTGCCAGCTGCCTGCAGTTTGGCAGTTCAAATCCCACCAGGCTCAAGGTTGACTCAGCCTTCCAACCTTCCGAGATTGGTAAAATGAGGATCCAGATTGTTGGGGGCAATATGTTGACTCTGTAAAACGCTTTTAGGGGGCTGTAAAGTGGTATATAAGTCTAAGTCCTATTGCTATTGCTATTCCCCCAGGAAGGGAGGAATAAAAAGCAGACAAATAAATAAAAAAACAGGACACCGAAGAAAATTTAGAGAATGGAAGTGGCAGTTAGAGAGAAATTCAGGAGCGCAGGCAGCAGAATAGCAAATTACAGCAAGCTCTTTTTTATAATCAGTGGGGGAATGTCAATGGAGATTCTCAATCATTCAAGTCATGGTTGTTTCAAACTGTGCTTTTTCCAAAAGATAAGTGGACTTTCTTGGGATATTTTTTCCTTGAAAAAGTTTCACTTCTCATCCAAGAAGCTGAAAAAAGTTCTTGGGAGAGAAGCAAAACGTTTTCAAAGAAGAAAACAAAACAAGTCAAGTTACCTTTTGGAAAAAGCACCTTTGGGACAATCGGGGGAGAATAATAAATGCTGCTTTTTGCATTCTTGGCAAGCCTTACAATTTTACCACACTGCAAAAATGACTGAGGAAGGAGATGGGGGCATAGCGGTGAGGAGGGGTGGTTTTGGAAGTGAACATGTTGCCCCACTTGAAAAGTGTGGCTGTAGTTTTGTGGCATCTTATAGGTGAGCATTCTGTCAGGTGAGTTTTCACAAGCCAGAACTCTCTCCATCCCATGTGGCACTGGAAGGGTTTCCCTCTGATGAGGAACAGAGAGGCTTTCTTAGCTTAACAGTCCAGTAGCAAATACCGTTTTTCTACCAATATACTATAAGAAGCATTCATTTCAGCACAACAGACAGGAAGATAAAGCTGTGTCCTTGACTGGCCCCATCTAGATCAATAGACAAGTAAACACTTAAGGGGAAGACAATTACTTTAATGATCTAGAGCCCTTCACCAGACTCCTGGAAAAGAAATTCCACACAGTGTAAATTTTGCTAATGAATTTGATGGCTGGGAGCTTTTCCAATTTGATAGCTGGAAAATGAGCAACCCTGGTATCATCAGAGGGTAACCATGTTAGTCTCCTGCAGCCAGACAACAACAAATAGTTTTGCAGTATCATATGACTAATCACCTGTGAGGGGGAAAAAGGCTTTTATAGATAACTGTCTACTTAATCAGATCTCTCTCCATTTCCTTTCCTTTTGGGCTCCTTTAGACCAGTGGTTGCCAACCGGCAGGGTAAGGACCATTGGTGGTCTGTGATAAGATTTTGGTGGTCTGCAGAGAAATGTCACCCCCAAAAGCAATTAATCCAGGTAGCACAGGAACACAAGGCTGTGCCACCCACATGGCCGGCGAGAACACAATGCTTGCGTCACTTGAATTGCAAACAACGTGAGGTAGTGAGGGGAGGGGGGAAAGGGTGGAGGGGCGGGATTTGCTCCACTTGCCCAAACTCTGCCAGAAATGAGTCTTTGGGAACCTGCAAGACACCCTGCTCCAAGAGGCTGTGCCATCCTGGCAGAGTTTAGGGGAGAGAAAGAAAGACTTCTGCTGCTTTCCTTGCATGAAGCCAAAAGTTTCTCTCCCCCACCCCACTAAGAACGGAGCTGGTGACAGTATCCTGCGATCCCAAATAAAGAATGATTGATCGGTAGGAAAACGGGGCGGGGAATTTTCCTGCTGAGTTTTTTTGGGGGGATTTTCCTAGGGTCTTTGCTGCTTTTGCTTTTTCTGCAGAGACCCTGGGAAAATCCCCCCAAAAGTCTGCAGGAAAATACCCCACCCCATTTTCCTACTGATCAATCGGTCTTTATTTGGGATCTCAGGATACCGTCTCTCTCTCTCCCCCCTCCCCAAGAACGGAGCTGAAAAGCAGGTTAGAAATGTGGTAGCCTTGGAGTGGGTGGGGTTGTGTGAGGGACCTGTGTGTGTGTGAGAGAGAGAGAGAGAAAGAGAGAGAAAGAGAGAGAAAGAGAGAGAGACAGAGAGAGACAGAGAGAACATCACCACCAGCCCTCCAAAGTTAGATCAGATCTCTCTCTCTCTCTCTTTCTCTCTCTCTCTCTCTCTCTCTCTCACCAATGTCAGCAAGCCACCATCACTCAAAATTCATATTAGTGGTTCACGGGATTTAAAATTATGAGTTTGGTGGTCCCTGAGGTCCAAAAGGTTGGCAACCCCTGCTCTAGACTACAGCAGCATGTCTTTAAAACTTTGTCTCAGGATGAAACACCCAGTGGGGGATTGTGACCTCTGGAAGCTTTGGTCAAAATAAATATGTTAGTCTAAGAGGCCACGAAACTGTTTGTCCTTTTTACTGGAAATGTTGAAGTGATATCATGCATAATGGGAAGAATGCCATTGGAATGTGCATCCACAGCTCAAAACCTTCTTTATAAAAATGTTTTTAATAATATGCTTAAATAAAAATCATTTTGCAGTGTGTTAAATGTAACCACTTTCTTTAAATTACAAATTCAGCACAGGGAAGAACCATCTAAATTGAACAAGCATATCAAAGCAATTAACTGTGATAGAGAATATTATCAAAAGAGGCACACAGTAAAGTATGTACATATGTAACCAAGCGACTAATAGAGAGCATGTTATCATATTTTTATGATGTTGTCCAAAGGCATTTCTTTCCTAGACAGCTCAGGGACACGTGTGTGTGTGTGTGTGTGTGTGTGTGTGTGTGTATCACATAAAGACTGAACTGTGCACCCTGACTAAAGTACTGACAGCCAACGGCTTCCACAAAAGCAAAATCACAGGCCTGACCCACAAAAACGCACTGATACATAATAGAGACCTAGAAGATGAACAGACCTATGGAACAGCTGTCCTGACCTGCATAAGAGGTACTACAGACAAAATCAGTAAGATACTACACAGGCATCACATCAAGACTGCCTTCAAAACAGACAGAAAAATAGCAGCATCCTAAGAAACCCCAAAGATAAAATTGACCTGGAAAGCCAAGGCATATATGAAGTCCCCTGTACATCATGCCCGGCCACATACACGGGACAGACCAATAGAAGAATAAGTACCTGACTGGATGAACACAAAAATGCAGTCAAATAGCTGGAACACACTTCCTTACTAGTCCAACACATAAAAGCCACAGGTCCTAGCATCGACTTCAATGGCACCATAACCCTAGCCACTATAGAAAACCCCAGCTCCAGAATTATCAGAGAAGCCATAGAGATTGAAAAAAGGCCTGAAAGCATGAATAGAAGAGATGACTCCACCAGACTGTCAATTATCTGGAAGCCTGCACTCTCAAACAAAAAAATCTCCACACCACAAGCCAGGCAAACAGAAAGACCCCCCAATACCTCCAGCTCAAACACACCCCAACCAGGCACCCAGATGAAACCTAGCTTCCTAATAAATGATAGCCATCCACTTACTCAGAGCCAAGCCACACTAAAAGCCTCCAATACAGGAAACACAATGTTGCCAGCCAATCAAGACAAAACAGGCTACAAAACAGACAGAAGATATTAGAAACACCAATCAAGCAGAACACAGCAAACTCCAAGACCAATAAACATAGACCAAGACTCCCAACCAATCAGGATGAAGAAAAAAAAACATTCTGGCACAGCAGTAGGCTAGCACCAAATTTAAAACAGAAACGGCTGTGAAAGTCTGACTCACAGACGAACACTACACAGAAGCCTGATGGTGGCAGATGAGATTCTGCCAAAACGTTGCTACAACTTTAAAAGCACAACTATAATGACGTGGGAAAATACCCGAACAAAGCTGAATACCATACATATAAATACCCACAAAAATTTAAGAATATATATATATAGTATATATAGTATATATATATGTATATGTATATGTATATAATCCCACCATTATTATTCTGTAACTAATTCAAGTTGGCGAATATATACAATACTCCTTCCTCCCCCTAGTTTCCCACAACAACCTGTGAGGTAGGTTGGACTGAGAAAGTGATTTATCCAAAGTCCCACCAGTCAGCTTCCGTGCCTAAGAAAGCACTAGAAATCTCAGTCCCTATAAAGCCCTTTATGTCATGGATCCAGGATATCTGCACAACCATCTTTCCCCAATGGGATTGGCCCATCCACATGCTGGCAGATCCCATTAGCCAAGGCATTTCAGCTGTTGGGATCCAGGAAAAGGGCCTTCTCTGCCATGGCTCCTGATCTTTGAAACATCTTGCCACAGGAGGTGAGATCTGCGCCACCCTCCCTCTCTTTTAGCCTTCAGCAAAGCCTGTAAGTAAAACCTGGCTATGCTGGTTGGCATGGGGTCCTGAAGGAGAAGCTGCTGGCTGGAGGTGATTGGTACACCAACAGAGAAGGCAACTTTCTTCTCCGCACCTAACCTTTTTCTTTTTTTTCAGCTTGTTTTGATTTTTGCAATTGTAATCTATTTTTATATTTATAATCATTGATTTTTTTTAAATCTTGATATAAGCTGCTCGGAGTTGATTGATCTGTGAGGTGGGTGGCAAACAAATTTGATAGATGATCATAGATGATAGATAGATAGGTAAGTAGGTAGGTAGGTAGGTGGGTAGGTAGGTAGATAGATAGGCAGGCAGATAGATAGGTAGATAGGTAGGTAGGTAGGTAGATAGATAGAGATAGATAGATAGATAGATAGATAGATAGATAGATAGATAGATAGATAGGTAGGTAGGTAGATAGGTAGGTAGATAGGTAGGTAGATAGGTAGGTAAATAGGTAGGTAGATAGGTAGATGCTCATGTAGGTAGGTAGGTAGGTAGGTATATGGGTAAGTAGGTGGGTAGGTAGATAGGTAGGTAGGTATGTAGGTAGGTAGATGATAATTAGCATGTGGTGGCCTAGTGATGAAGATGCTCGCCTCCCACTCAGAAGGTTGAGAGTTCAATCCTAGGTAGCTTGGGTGCAAAGAAAAAATATCTGCTGTGAACTCCACAGGGCATCTGGCGAGTAAACATTCACTTCTATCCAGTTACTCCTAACTCTATCCTGGATTAAGGGATTACAAGGTCATAAAAAAGGAGCTTTAGATGAGGGAGAGAGAGAGAGAAATGCAGTTAGGGCCACCATCTTTTGACTTTTCTGACTGCCCTCTCCCCTAGGCATCTCTGCTTAGAAGTTAATCTCTCACAAAATTTTGCCCTTGTTCTGACACCATTCTGTCCTAAACACTGGGTCTAGTGCAGGAAGGAGCAGAGCTGAGAAGAGCGGAAAGTGAAAGAATCTCTAATGTCAAGCATACTCCAAAATGGAACGGGCTCTTCCAAACTTCAATCTTTTCCTCCCGTCAATTCTGAATTCAGGGTTTTGAAAAGCAGCAGGATGTCACCAAAATAATATGAGGCTTATTTTCCTCTGCCAGAACATTGTGAAAAATTATCTGAAACATGATGCTGGAAAAACAAAAAAGAGATATGTCCAAATCCAAAAAGCAGACTTCAGGAATTGGACCACATTGCGTGTGGTATGATATTTTTCTTCAACACTAGCCCAGCCTTTCTTTTTCACCCTAGAATTTGGTTTCCCAAAAGCCAATCCGTAAATAATTTCTGCCAATATTTCTTCTCCTTGTTGTAGATTTATGATGGAAACTGGTTTTTCCACTGTTATTGTGACTATCTTTGTCTATTGCACTAGAGCCCTTATGTTAAAAGAGCTATTTGGCCAAAAACAACAACAACAACTCCTATCTAAAGCATCTCTCTCTTGTACCTTTTTCTTCTCCAGCTCAGTAGAATAATAAAAAATGCATATTTGCTGTATATTAGAAGAACCGTCCGCAACTGAGAAAGCTGGAAATGGTGACATCTATTCTACGAGCACTGATTCTTCAAAGTGAGAGGGAAAGCTGGTGTTTCTCAAAAAAAGAAAAAAAAAAGTTCTCCTCTGCATTACCTCTGGGACTATTCAAGACTCGGCCTTGAAATTGAAAGTGGATTTGAAGGTGAAAATGAATTTGAAGGGCTTGAGGTGTGAGCCTGGAAGGAACAAGTTGTTGTAGTGCTAATCTGCCATCAACCCTGGGGGCCTAGAAGGATTTCATGGTTAGTCAGAGTGTGTATGGGCTGTTCTCAGTTGCTAGTTTTCTATCATGTCTGTTGTTTCTCATTCTGTTTTTGGTCGCTTCTTTATGTGGGGTGGGGCTGCCCTTATTTTAATTGTCAGCTACCCAGAGTCATATATGTGAGATTGGAGGCCCATATATGTACATCAATAACAGTAACAGTAGCTCCACTGCTCACTTCATCTGGTGTAAAAATTCAGGTAGTCCAGCTACAAACCGAGCCCAAAATTTCTCTTGTTAGGTGAGACATTCGTCAAGGAAGATTTTTTGCCCCATTTTACCACCTTCCTTGCCACCGTTGTTAAGTGAATCACTGCAGTTGTTAAGCTAGTAACGAGATTGTTAGGTGAATCTGGCTTCCCCATTTGACCTTGAAGGTCTAAAAGAGATCACATGATCCCAGGCAGAGGTGGGTATTCAGCAGGTTCTGACCAGTTCTGGAGAACCGGTAGCGGAAATTTTGAGTAGTTTGGAGAACCGGCAAATCCCACCTCTGACTGGCCCCGCCCCCATCTATTCTCTCCCTCCCAAATCCCAACTGATTGGCTGGGTCTTCTTTGGTTGCCCTGCACAGGAGAATGGAGCTGGAAAGCAGGTTAGTGGGGTGGGGAGAGAATGGAGATTTTGCAGTAACCTTCCCCCACGAGTGGGCTGGGATTGGGGATTTTACAGTATCCTTCCCCTGCCATGCCCACCAAGCCACACCCACTAAGCCACACCATGCTCACCAAGCCACGCCCACAGAACCAGAAGTAAAAAAATTTGAATCCCACCACTGATCCCAGGACACTGCAACCATCATAAATAGGAGTCAGTTGCCAAGCATCCAAATGTTGATCGCATGACCAAGGGGATGCTGCAAGAGTCATTAAGTATGAAAAATGGTCATAAGCCCCTTTTTTCAGTGTTGTTGTAACTTCAAATGGTCATTAAACAAATCGTTGTATGTTGAAGGCTACCGTATGATTTGCCTTTCCCTAAAGATTTTTCCTGGGAAGAAGGCTAGGAAACCAAACTTTTCACAAACAGAATTTCATCGGCATGAAAATACCTGCCCAAACAGGATTGTTCCATAAACCCATAATGTGGATTGATGAGTCTGGTGTATCATGTTGTGTGAACTCAGCTACCATGGCTTATAGTGTTGTGAGTAAACACACCAATGATGCTGCAACTCGCAACTAAAGCTAATACAGCCCAACTTGGGACAGTGTGAATACAGGCATGTAAGTACAGGAATGATTTAAAAAAAAAGAAAGAAATCTTCCAGGCTGAACCCCTCCAGAGAAATATTAGGCCGTATCATTTCCAGAATCGCCTGCTTGAAATTCCCTCTCTGTACTACTGGCAGAATCCTGAGTTTCTGCCCACTTGAATGAAAAGCTACCAGCCAAGAGGCTGTAAAAGCCAGCCAAATGGGAGCCATACTGTGGCTATAAAAAGAGAACGGGTGGCACCCTCCACATAAACTAGCAGATTGCTAGTATCCGACAGAGTTATGGCTGGGAAATTGTTCTCATGGGAAGGAAACGAAATAATACCAACATCTGTACCATTAGACATCATGGCTCAGCAGTTAAAGATACTAACCAGGGTTGTTGAAGAGCTGAGCGCTGTGTGATGGGGTGAGCTCAGGGGTGGGATTCACACCTATTCACTAGAACCAGTTGTTAACACCCTAAGCAGTTTGGAGAACCAGTTGTTAGAAGAAATTACTGGCCTAATCCTGTAAGGAAGGCAGGAAGGAAACATTCTGGGGTTGCTTACAGAAACTGCCTCTTTGTTAACCCTTATTACATTCTTGGCAGAACTAGACTTCCTGTCTCAGGAACATATCTCAAGTTTTTTTTCTGCCTTTGCTGGTACTTTGCTTGTGTGGAGTGACCATTTATAGTTACAGTGGCACTGAAAAAAGTGACTTATGACCATTTTTCACACTTACGACTGTTGCAGCATCCCCACAGTCATGAGAGGCCAAGGAAGGAGATGCGTGCCTCGATGTGAGTGATATTGAATTGGCCACACCCAGCCAATAACATGACCACCAAGCCATGCAATATATGTACCTGTGGAATCTGTCTCTAAAATGCATATTTTTGTGTGGTTTTGCTTAATGCACATGATTTTGGAAACACTTTCCCAGTACACTTTTGCTTACTTGTTTTACAAACATATGCTCCCTTATATAGACTTTTCAGTCATCTAAGATTGTCTTCTTCAGGTTCACCTGGACTCCTGGTGACCATGAACATACATATCTGTATAGTTTTCTGGACAGCAGCAACACTGAAGTGCTATGCTACTGCTTTCTTCTTCAATATTCTTTGATTTTCCAATCTAGTTTACAATAGTGAGATAAATGAAGTAAATAATCAGCAGAGACTGCAAGTCTCTGTCATGAAATGTTAGAAACCATCATAATTATTTGCCAATTACCATGCAACTGAATTTTGACCACATGACTGCGGGGATGCTGCTATGGTCATAAGTGCAAGAACCAAACATAAGTCAGTTTTTCCAATGCTGTTTGTAATGTCAAATGGTCACTTACACTGTTCAGAAGATAAATAGTCCATGTGACTAATCACACTTGGGCAAATAAAGTATTCTATTCTGTTGTAACTAATGGTTATAAGTCAAGGATTAGCTGCATACACAAATGCATTTGTTGCCTTTAGAAAGAAATGAGGGTATCTTGTTTTGCTTTGAACAGTAAAATGGTGTGGAACAGTGGTGGGATTCAATTTTTTTTCACTACCGGCTCTGTGGGTGTGGCTTGGTGGGCGTGGCAGGGTAAGGATATTGTAAAATCTCCAGTCAGAGGTGGGATTTGACGGTTCTACTCAAAATTTCCACTACCAGTTCTCCAGAATTGGTTAGAACCTGCTGAATACCCACCTCTGGTGTGGAAGTGACCTATATGCTATATGGACACAGATCAGACTTCTGCAGGATTTAGAATGAATACCATGACTTGAAGTACCTTGCTGGTGATTTTTCACTGGGATGATTTTTCACCGTGTTGAGAAATCAAAAGTTTTAACAGTTACTCATCTACTGTATTTGTTAGCTGGATGCTCATTTCATGTATTAACAGGGTTACAGGAAAAGACACGGCAAGAAAGCCATTGACACAAACGCAAACGCAGTTTTATAGCAAACGCTCTTCTTCTAACTTTGTGTGGTTATGTCCTTTAGGACTGATTGTTTGGTCTTCCTTTGCTATCCAGACAGTAGGCCAGTGAGCCCTATTCTTAAAAGGCCTGCATTGTGCCTCTCCTGTCTAATATTAGGGGGTGGGCAGATGCAACTTGGGAGAGGCAGTTCCCTTAAATAACCTGACCCATGTCATGTAGGACTTTAAAGGTCAAACCAGGATCTTGATTTGCACTGGAAAGCAAA
The DNA here is from genome assembly GCF_900518735.1 of Pseudonaja textilis. Next base: position 5,272,264 of record NW_020769355.1, read on the forward strand.
CTGGTAACCATTGCAGCCCACACAGCAGAGGTATATGACGTATGCTCTCCTAGGGGCAAACGTAACTGCCCATACCACTTGCATTTTGCACCAGTTGTAACTTCTGAACGCTCTTCAAGGGCAGCTTTCCAGCACATTGATGCTGCAGCTTTAATGCACGTGGGATGTTATAGAACTACTTTTGGAAATGTTGTCATGTTGTCTTATTTTTTTCTAAGCTCTGCTGGTCATCCTCTTTCATCTTCGCTCACAACTGAAGTTCTCCGTATCCGTAATCATTCTGGTTGCCTTTCAGGATTGCTACTGTCGACCTGAATTCCTCTCTTCCAGATATAAAGGTCACAAATCATAAGGTGGTAAACCTTCTTTCTGCTTAGCTTAGCTCCAGGAGACTTCACAAACATGTCCAGGCATGCGATGAATACAAAGGTCATCCTCAACTTCCTGCAAGACATTTCTCAACACCAGGGCAGGTGGTGGTAGCTCTGAAGCCCATGCAAGTCTCACCAGGCAATAAGGAAGAGGAAAACGGCTGGGGAAAGGGATGAACAGATAGGCCTGATTGTGAAAAAAAATATTTGTAATACAGGAACACGCCAAATTTTGATGTTCTGGTGACTGAAAATCTCTGCCAGCAAAGAGAACCAAAGGTAATGCCTCTGATTTGCAAATGTGTTTTACAATATTTATCTTTTTTTTTTTTTTTTAAGGTAATGAATTATGGTTAATGGCATACCATGATCCTCTCTATTTTCTTTCTTTTTGACTCACTCAAAGCTTTTATGTCAATAAATGAAAAGACTTGAATGCTTAGGAGCGTGGGGGCTCACAAGGTTAGGACGCTGGCTGACAATTGGCACAGCGGTTGCTGCCACAGGACAAGGTGAGCTCCTGTCACATACTCCAGCTCCTGTCAACTCAGAAGTTTGAAAGTGGGCAACCGCAAGTAGATCAATGGGTACCATCTTAGTGGGCAACTTAATGGGGACATGAAGGGATCCCCCCAGGCCACAGCGATGTCACCTTTCAACCTAGAAGTAGTGGGCTTCAGTATTGTAGCCCATGGCCTATTGGAATAGTCCACAAATGGAACTTTGGAGGATTTAAATTTCTTTTGAAAGTTCTTCTGGAAACCCATTCTTCTGGGTTACTTTTTTAATGAAATAAAAGTTTCTTTCCTTCCTTCCTTCCTTCCTTCCTTCCTTCCTTCCTTCCTTCCTTCCTTC
>NW_020769355.1:5273499-5305478 GCF_900518735.1 Pseudonaja textilis
TTCCTTCCTTCCTTCCTTCCTTCCTTCCTTCCTTCCTTCCTTCCTTCTTCCCTCCCCCTACCCTCTTTCTTTTTTGTTTTCTTAGTAACTTTCATATATTTTCGGTAATGGAAGAAAGAGAGCATGTTTTAAGGTTTTGCTGGTAGGTGAACCATTTATCTCACATGATAATAAAAAAAAAATCAGAGGAGTCAATTGCAACATCAGAGATTTTCTCCTCACTTTACTCTGATAAGAACCATAGTTTGTCATTCATTCATTCATTCATTCATTCAATTTCTAGCCGCCCATCTCAGTCAATGACTCTAAGCAGCTTACCTCTCAGCCTCAGGAGCCATATTTTTATTTAGAAGCTTTGAGGCTGCCACATTTAGTGCCTGGGAATTTGGGGAGGGGGGTTTTCCTAGAGGGCAAATATTAGACTCAACAACATTTTTCTTATAGAGTCAAGGACAGGTGTACCCTGCACCTGAAGAGGAGTGGCTGGAGGACTGTCTCCAGTTGGGACGGTGGTTGATTGGACCACATGATGGACTGGTGGCTGCAGGGGGTGGGTTTTTCAATTAGGATTTTCAATTAGGAAGGGAAAACCTGGAACTCTCAGATTTGGGTTTTTCCAGATGTGCCAATATTACTTCTTCAATAAATTTCTTACTTGGACGAACTTTGTTTCTGAGTGCTGAATGAAATGGAGAGTTTCCTTGGAACATTGACATTACCATTCAAAACATAGATTACGATTAAAACACTAAAACATTTTAACACGATAAAAATATCCAAAATATACATAGTCGCCAAAATATTTGGACAGTTAGCAGTACAGCCAGGAAACAGAGCCCTTGACACATTCAGCAGCCCAGACCGAGGAACACAGCCTGGTTTTCCGGGCCATATAAAAGGCTTACAGGTTTGGGGCCATTCTGATCATCGAAGGGAGAATGTGTCATAGAGCAAGGGCCACTGAAGAAAAAGCCCATTTCCTAGTTCCCGTCTGCCGACATTCTTTGGCCGATGGGATCTGCAGCATGCCCATCCTGCTAGATCAGTGTGGTCATGTAGAGACTCATGCAAAAAGGCGATCCCTCGGGCAACCCAATCCCAAGCTTTAAAAGTGACAGCCAGCACCTGGAATTGCACCTGGAAATACACTGGTGCAGCTCATGCAGAAATGATGCTACATGTGCTGTCTATCTGGCACCATTTATTACCCACGCAGCCACATTCTGCACCAGTTGAAATTTCTGAATGCTCTTAAGGGGCAGCCCCATCTAGAGAGTGTTACAGTAGTCTAAACGGGAGGTTATGAGGACAGGAATTCCTGTGAGCAGGATCTCCTAATCCACATATGGACTCAACTCTTTGAGCAGGACCCATAAGTCTAGGAGGAAGCTATCACCACCCCCAACCCCAGATTGTGCATTGGGTCTGTCTGGGATGGTGCAAAGATGGAAGAAACCTATCTCCAAACACTCATAGCCACTCCGTTTTGCTAAGGCTGAGTAAAATTAAAAGTTAATTTTAATTTATGCAATTGCATGTATATAAATGTGTTCAGAGTTTTGCAGCATCAATTCAGCACCAGAAAGGTAAACACCGATGGCTGAGGCTTCATTTAGTGTCTTTATAAACATATTAAGTAAATTTTACACCTGTTGTAGATTTCTCCAACATGGAGCAAACAAACAGAAGCAGACGTGTTACAGGTTCAGAGCAGAACAGCAACTCAACTTCAACAGACAAGCAAGCAAGTTTTTCTTTCACTTTAGAGCGGAGCACAGAACAGAGATAAACCACGTCCAGATTCTCTCTTTAAGTTTCAGCCCTCAATTCAGCTCTCATTGGCTGACCTTGTGACTAAGCTTTATTCCAGTTCATGAATATATAACAAAAAGCAAAATGCATAGATGTAAAAAAGCTGTTGAGACTCTAGAAAGAGTGCAGAGAAGAGCAACAAAGATGATTAGGGGACCGGAGGCTAAAACATATGAAGAACGGTTGCAGGAACTGGGCATGTCCAGATTGATGAAAAGAGGGACTAGGGGAGACATGATAGTGTGTTCCAATATCTCAGGGGCTGCCACAAAGAAGAGGGAGTCAAGCTATTCTCCAAGCTATTCTCCAGAACAAGAAGTTGTGGGTGGAAACTAATCAAGGAGAGAAGCAACTTAGAACAAGGAGACATTTCCTGACAGTTAGAAAAATTAATCAGTGGAACAACTTGCCTCCAGAAGTTGTGAATGCTCCAACCCTGGAAAAATTTTTTTAAAGATATTGGAAGCCTGGCTTCATCTTTATGATCTAGTCTATGCATGAGATGAACACATCCAATGTTATCCAAGTAGAGTTCCATCTCTGCACTTTCCATTTTTAGCATGTGTAATCAGTTTCACCATCTAGTAAGAAGGAATTGGTACCTCTTTCCTTCAGGTCCATAGTAAATAGAACTGTATATTCCCATGTAATGGTGAGCATGAAATACAGCATTAACCAAGCATTTATTTTACTCAGTAAAGAGTTATACTTGGGTTCTATCTTGTTTTGCTCTGCTCTTTAGAGGGACGCTTCTGTAAAGCAGGATCATTTTTTTTTCTTCTTCAATCCAGTAACCTTGAGAAGACCTCATCATCGCTGGGTATAGCAAGTACTCCTAAACCTGGGACGCTCTCATATTTAGCAAGATTTGGTGAAGCTTTCCAAGGGCAAGATAAGATAACTGGCCTTGGCAAAATCAAGTGAGAAGAGAAAACAGGTGTGATTAATTATGCTTTGGAACCCCCATAAGATGGAACCTTTGAAGCAGACCTAAATTGGATATGCATATTTGTTGGGTTTAAAGGAACCCGTCTGCCATCATCTCTTGGGCTGTCAGGAGTGGAGGGGTAGGTCTTTTCCTCTTTATCTTATGGCATCGTGGTGTTTTTAAATATCCTGTCTAGTATTTTTTTTTTTCTGATACTGCCTTGGAGTACTGTACTCATATTGGTTGGTCACGGCTCTGAATCCAGAAGAACCTGTAGCCCAATCACAGGTGGGTATTCAGCAGGTTCTGACCAGTTCTGGAGAACCGGTAGCGGAAATTTTGAGTAGTTCAGAGAACTGGCAAATCCCACCGCTGACTGGCCCTGCCCCCACCTGTTCTCTGCCTCCCAAGTCTCAGTTGATTGGCTGGGTTTTCTTTTGTTGCCCTGCACAGGAGAACAGAGCTGGAAAGCAGGTTAATGGGGTGGAGAGGGAATGGGGATTTTGCAGTATCCTTCCCCTGCCATGCCCACCAAACCACGCCCACCAAGCCACACCATGCCTACCAAGCCACGCCCACAGGACCGGTAGTAAAAAAAATTTGAATCCCACCACTGAGCCCAACCCTTGCTAGGCTGGGGACAGAGCAATACAGCATGTGCCCCAAATTTGCTATACAGCTAGTCCTCGACGTACGATTGCAACATTTCTGTCCTTAAGGGAGACATTTACTAAGTGCGTTTTACCCCATATTACGACCATTCTTGCCACAATGGTTAAGTAAATCACTGCAGTTGATAAGTTAGTAACCCAGTTGTTAAGTGAATCTGGCTTCCCCATTGACCTTGCTTGACAGAAGGTCGCAAAAGGGGATCACACGACCTTGGGACACAGCAACGGTCATAAGTATGAGTCAGTGGCCAAGCATCTCTGAATGTTGATCCCATGATCATGCAAAGGTCATAACTGTGAAAAGCGGCCATAAGACATATTTTTCAAGGCCCTTGTAACTTTGAATGGTCGCTAAATGAACTGTTGCAAGTCGAGGATTACCTGTATAGAACCAGATTTGATGAGAGGAGGCTCAAACAAAATGCCACTACCAAAACTTATCAGCCATCTTGTTTATTGATTGATGAAATTTATATCCTGCCCATCTCATTATCCAAAGCGACTCTGGGCAGCTTACAATACAATAAGAAAATCACAAATACAAAAAGATTACAATTAACAAGAATTAGATAAAAACTAAGAACCAAGAGCCCGAAAAATTGGTAGAGGTGATACTCCACCAACCATCCCCCAGCCAAGACACCCCTCCCATTGGTTCCCAAACCAACCAGCAGAGCCATTTTAAGGCCCTTTCAGAAGGCCAAGAAGGGTGGAAAAAGGTGGACCTCACCTCAGATGGCAGAATAGGTTCTTCTCTTAGTCCCCACCAGCCAAAATTCCTTGACCAATGGGGTCTGCAGAGGTTTACAGGCTTGTTCAGGTCACAGAATATGATAATAAAAAAGGAATCCTCCCCCCTCAATTCAGAGAAAAAACAATGAGCTATTATGAGCAAAAATGCTCTCTGAAGTGATGGGGCATCTCAATGTAAGCTGACAAATCCCTTTCCACTGTACCGTATAAGAATTGTATGGATGGTCCTGGCTATAATGAACACACCCACACCCACACATACACCCACACACCCACACCAGTTTCTCACAGAACTGCAAAAGAGTTAGAAAAAAAAACCCTAGATTACAAATGGCTGCCCTGACTGACTTATGACCCTGGGCCTACTTTTGCAGTCTCTGAAGCCTTAGGCATAGATCACAGGCAATTTTGGGTCTTGTGCAGATGTGGTATTCAGCAGGTCCTGACCAGTTCTGGAGAACCGGTAGCGGAAATTTTGAGTAGTTCGGATAACAGGCAGATACCACCTCTGACTGGAGATTTAACAGTATCCTTCCCCTGCTACGCCCACCAAGCCACGCCCACAGAACCGGTAGTAAAAAAAAAATTGAATCCCACCACTGGTCTTGTGATTTTGAATATGGGAGTAAGGGTGAAAAATAAAGGCTAAGGTATATGGGTGAAGCTTTTGTTAGTCTTGACCCTTCTCTGAAGCCTAATGAACATAAACAGGAGCCCAAATTTTAGCCGCATCTACAGAAACGCCATTATTTTGCTACCACACCCTTTACTTCTCTCAAAGAAGGGGAAAAAAATAGGCTTGTGGAAAGCAGCTTTTGACCGAAAAAGTAGAAAACCCAGAAAGACAGAGGTACAGTTTGACACATCCAATTAGAACCCATAGCAAAACACTTGTTTTGCCTTTGCATACAAGAAACTGAAAGAATACAAAAAGGACATTCTCTCTGTAAAATGTCCCTTATTATTTGTCACAAAGTTGTCCAGAAAGGAACTGCTAAGTGATGTCAAATACATTGTGACAATTTTAGGTCACATCAAAGTTAAAAATGTTCTGAATTTGCTTCTATGGTACTGTGTTTTGAAGTTAGTGATGAAGGGATCAAAGTTACTGTAGGTAAAACCAGAAAAATCATATTTTGGAAATATAGAAAGTTGGCGAATCCTTAGCAGAAGATGATTTCGTTTTAGGGTCATCATTATTTCCAAGGAGTTGTCCTGGGTGACAAAAAATGGTGCACAACTTTGAGGAGGAAGGTCACCCTTTATTAAAGCAATGATTGATGGCTTCCAGATTGTAGAAAAAGAGGGAAAAGGCACAATAGAAAGGTAAGAACTTTTATAAGAACGTTGAATTGTGGAGTGAGAAATTTCCAGAGTTTTGATTTACTGATGTAATTTTTGGACCATAGAAGGAAAATCAAACTGGTTTTGTTTAAGGTGAGGGAAGGGGCTTTAGAGGTAAGCAAAACCACACTTCTCAGAAGCAGAAGCAGCAGTAAGCTTTGAAAAGCTAACAAACAATGGAAATTTGATGGAATTAAATGTGCATCTCCACTTTAGATGTGACGTTTGTGGTTTTGCTGAGTTACATTGACTTTCTTTTATTAGGTCAGCTTAGACAATTACATGGGGCTGGATCTATGAGTCAGTTTCTTTCTGTTTTTATTAAGGTAAGTGATATTTCTTTCTTCTTGGTAAGGCAAAGATAAAAGGGCTTTGTCTTGGGAAAAGAGAAGGGTTTTTTGGACATGACATGATTGTATTAAACTGGCAACTGTTATGTCTGCAGGGGAAAAAGAAAATGTACTAAAAATAAAGTTTTCTTTCTATTTCAGCCACAAAAGATTAAAACCAAGGACAAATGAAATTTTAGAGATTTACTTACCTATTACTATTCATCCATAATGCCGTTTCCCTAAGAAATTACAGTGCACATCCCCTATCCATTTAATTACATGTTTGCTTGACTCAGGTGTAGACAAACAGTATAAAAGGCCAAAGAAAGAAGTGAAACTTCCAATTCCAGACTTCCACCTCCTACACCTCCCTCCCAAAAAACCTTATTGGACATAAAAGAACTTCCTTCAGTATCCTTAAGGATAATTGTTTCCTCCTTGTTGCCTAGTATGCAAGAAAATTAGGAAAATTTTCCCTTCATTCAAATGCAGTTGGGGCTATTTGAAGGTGCTAAAAGCTTGGTGGATACTATAATATATTGTACTATAGCTTTAGGACAGAGTGGTGCCAACAAAGATAACACTGGGCAACCAAAACCTTGACAAGCAAACCATTTTTCCAAGGGTTCTCCCAGTGCCTCTAAAGCTAAAGGTTTTACCTGTTCAATCATGTCTGAGTCTAGAGGCATTGCTCATCTCCATTTCTTAGCTGAGGAAACCAAGTGAAGTCCAAATACATTTTCCATGGTCATGTGGCCAGCATCACTATACAGTGAGATGCAGGGAATGCTATTACCTTTCCACCGAAGTGGTACCTATTAATCTACTTGCATTTGCATGCTTTCAAACTGCTAGGTGGGCGGGAACTGAGGCGAGTAACGGGAGCTCACGCTGTTGCTGGCACTTGGGTCTCGAACCTGGGCTGCCAGCTTTCCAGCTGACAAGCTCCGTGTCTTTAACTGCTGAGCCATCACGACCTCTTAATGCCTCTAAGGGACTTATTACTACTGACTCATCACTGAGTCAGCAGAAAAGTATACCACCATACATGGCACTACCCCAGTGCAAAGCTTTACCATGTCGTGGAAATGAGGCTTGTGACTGGGGATATTCTTTTTTAAAAAAAACAATTTTATTGGTTTTTAAAGACAAACAAAAACAAACAAAACATAAAAACATCCAGCTTTCTTTCATAAATATACAAGCAGTGTGTTGGTCGGTTTACCAATTTTTTGTGCATCCATTTCGTAGTTTCAATTACAATTACATTACATGATAACTCATATTATCAATCTGTGACTGGGGATATTCTTGTAGGTTTAATGCAGGACAGATTCTAGCCAGGGATTATAGATTACTCAATTTCCTTCCCCCCCCCCGCTTTTTTTTGGGGGGGGGCGTTTTTTTTTGTGTGTGTGTGTGTATGACTTCAAGTCAGCATTGACTCCTGACAACTCTCTGGATCAGTCCCTGCAATTTTCTTGGCAAGGTTTCAAGACTGATTTGCCTAGGGCTGGGAAATAACAAATGCTAACTTTAAGTGCCTCCACACCAGGCTAGAGATAAGACAGAAGTGACATTGTGAGAACATACCTCTGAAAAGAGTTATTGCGGTATCTTCATATTACAGTGAGGGTGACATAACGATGAGCCTTAATAAGTCCACAAGCAAGTCATGAGGGTAAATAGCCCTTGTCATTGTTATTCTCCAGTCATATTCGTGGCTGATTTTTTGCATCTTAGCTTAAAGAGAAAAACATGGAACATTTTTGATCCTAAGGTGACTACACAAAGGAGCCAATTTTCTGCTTCTGATCTTTTGAATCAATAACATCACAGGCAGCAAAGCATCTATATAGACTTCAAAAGCCTTCTTATTTTTAAAGTGCAAGAAAAATGCGTCCCCAGGCTTTGTTCATGTGCATTTTGGACCATTGATTCAACGATACAGGATCAAACCTAAGGACTGGGAGGCAGCCAGATGGATGCCTCCTTTTAAGCAAAAGAAAGTCAGTCAATCAACCGCCAAAGAGCTAGAAACTCAGTTAATGACATAAGCGCTGGAAGAGAAGAGTCTCCCATGAAGGACAGAGCAGCCTTGGGTTGAAGATAAAAATATTTGGACCACACAGCCACACAGCACTGTCCTATACAGAGATTATCCATCAAGAAAAACAAATGTCTCACACAAAATGGTACCAATCCCTGGCACACCTAACAGCTGCAACTTAACAGCTTGCTAATTTGTTTATTGCCCACCCAAGTTAATTGCTGTATGTATGTACTACTACTTTGCTAATAGTAGTGCTATATGCTTGCTACTTGAAAGGAATGTACCAAACAAGAGCACTGGTGATAAAAAAAATTTCTAGTGGAGACAGAAAATGAAAACCTTAAAAAATCTGAGGAAGCATCAGACATGATGTAGATTGGATCTAAAATTCCAACCTGAAGAGGATCATTTCTCAGAGCTCCCCTCCTTATCCTATCTCAACAACAGTTATTTTGTTTTACTTCTAATTTTGAGGTAAAAATAAATTGATTTGGCTTGTTTCACCGAAAGCTCCCATTTTGAGGTATCCGTTTGTAAAAGGGAGAAATTCAATCTGCCTACCCAACAGAAACAAACAAATAAAGCTGCTTCCATTTTTTTAAAAAAAAATCGTGAAAGCTTGAGATCCGTTTTTGGTGGAACAGTGGCTTATCAACCCAGTGAATTCATTTCTTCCTGGCTTTACTTGCAAGAAGAGTTGAGCAATCCTGGGTCCAATCCAAACAGGGCCTACCAAGCAACTTCATGTCCACTGGCCCTTTTTCCTCATCCCATAACATTGTCTGTTTCAGAAAATGCTGTGGATATTTTTTTAAAAAACATGTGCCCAGGAAAGTCAGCATGGCCAAGATATGGTGGAGAACACTGCATAGGAGAGAGGGGTCACAGGAAAACCAGAGGGACATCAAATTGGAGAAAAATGCTTTGAAGCTATTTATCTTAATCAAGACATGGAACATGAAGCTAGAAACCATTTGCCCTTCAGTTTGAGATGCAACTGGACTTTTTGGTTTTTCTTTTGAAGTCATTTTGCTTCTCATCCAAGAAGCTTCTTCAGCTCTGACTGGATGGTGGGGAATGGAAGGATTTATATTCCTTGCAGACAGCTGGTCATTTGACAGCTGGTCATTGCATAGCTTTGGGATGAACACCCTTGGAATGGTGTGGGAGTATGAACATATTTCCAAACATTTCAGACGACAAGGACCATTGGTGCTTCGGTTTGAGATGCAGAAAACACGGACTCATCCCCAACAGCCTGCAGCTGTGTTCAACAGTGAAGGGACACAGGACAGAAAAACATCCTGCAGCCAAGAAGGCTCCAAGCCCATTTGCACTACTCAGGTGACCCCGAGGACACACATAAACCTCCAAATGCTTCAACCACCCTCTAAAAGGATGCAAATGGCCAGCTGTCTGCAAGGAGTATAAATCCTTCCATTCCCCACCATCCAGTCAGAGCTGAAGGAGCTTCTTGGATGAGAAGTGAAATGTCTTCAAAAGAAAAACAAGGAAGTCCAGTTGCCTCCTGAAAAAAGCACCCTTGGGGGCAACCATGACCTGGGATGACTGAGAATCTCCATAGAAAGCTCCGCACTTCCCTTTCCTCCTTCCCATTACATCCTACCTAAGGAAGCAGCAGTGCTTCTGGTGTCATTTTTTTCAGATCAGATATGGAGGCCACGGGGAAGGCAGACAGGAAAAGTGCCAGTGGGATTCCTTGGTATGACATTTTTCAGACCTCGGGATATTTCTGCTTTCTAGTCTGAGATCTTCGGTGGGAATTTGCAGGGCTTCAGCCTTCAGAAAACAGCCTCTAACCCTTGATCCATCCATCCCCACATGTACATGCTAACCTTTCCTTTCCATGCCTCTGCTGTCAAGCCTCCATTCATTCTACCAAGATCAGAGCTCCGTAGCCCTACTTCTTCAATGTAAACTTTGCTTAACATTTCAGAGTGAGCAACCCATCCTTTGGAGGCATAATCAACGGGGGTAAAGTGATGCCCTTTGCCACAAGTGAGTGGCCCGGCTCACTACAGCTCTCATTTTACAGAGGGAGAAATAAGGCTCCAGAGTGCTTATTCCCATGCAATGCAGCTGCAATTCCACCCTAAATCTCCAGATCCAATCCCAACATATTGTCCCCTAGGCATACTCTTCCTAGTCTGGCACCTGAAGTTGCCTTGGCAAACGAAACCTTGCTTCCCCAAATAGCAAGGGAATGTAAGCCACAGAAGCACAACCGTGGGCTTCTGCTGTGGTGATATGAGACTAAGTGCTTTGCTACTTTTGGAATTTATTCTTAATTGCACCTTCTCCTCTTGTCATTCAGTTTCATGCACTGCTGACAAATATTCTTGCATTTCCACATTTATTAACAGTGGCATGTTTTATATTAGATGTGTGGCCATGGCAACAGCTCTCTGGCAGCATTGTATACGTTTATTTACTTCCACCATATTAGTTTACAAATTGTATCCTGGTCTTCTTTCTTCCCCCACCCCCACCTCAATTTAGCCTTGACTTTATAAGAGTGGATGCCAAACAGGAAAACAAATTAATCTAAACATGTTTATAAACATGTACATCACAACAATGATTATATCTTCCTTAACATGCCAATAGTCATTCTGGATCCTAGTTTTCTTTCCCACTTCGCAAACATACATACATATATACCCATAACATCCCCAAAGTGGTATTTTGCATTTCAAATATAGCCTGTACAGCTTTCAGGGCCCTGGATTTTATTTTGATTCCAACTTGACAGTTATTAAGTGAGCTAGATTTGCTGAAGTATTAATATATATTTTTTTTGCTTCAGTGACATTTTTTTTCTTATTCAGATGGCTCCATAATCCAGTTACGATTTCTTTCCTAGTATATGATATGTCCTGTGAAGCTTAATGGGCTAATGATGCATCATATTTCCATAGTATTCCACTAGCTTATCTTTTGTTTTTTTCTTGAAAGGACACTGAACCCTCGTAGAGGAAGGATCTGCATGACCTCAGCTGATGGGCAACATCCCACTTCCTTTGCTTGTCCTGCCCTATTGTCCAGTATCCTCTTTGTTTATTCCCTTTTGACATTGTTCCATACTAGCAGGCTCGTAGACCTGCATTCCTATTGGTCCGGAAGAGCCGGGCCTTGATTGGACGATATAAGCATTCCTGATTGGTTCATATGGGGTTTGCCGCAATTGGGTGAAACCAAGCGCGGCAAGCTTAAACAACTGTCATAGGCTGCCTAGCCGCAGCCAGCTCTATATAAAGGGCTGTCGCGGCTAGGCTTGTTCGTCTCAGAATCTGCCTCCTTAATAAAGAGCTGTTGTTCATTACTTGAGCCTCGTGTCTCAATGGGACCCACCGACCATACTTAACAGACATCTTCTTCCCTCTCCCACCCCTATGCCCCACAATGGGACAGTCTACTAGGAAAGGGGGAAGGGCTATAGTCAAAGGTCTGAATTCCTTGCTTGCAAAGCCTTCATGAGAATAGGCCAACAATTGCAGAAAATTGGGTTGAGCGCTGAGATTATCCATTCCTGTATTATTCAGTGCTCTTGAGAAAAAATATTGTTGCAATTGTCTTTAAAACAATCCAGATAGGTCACCAGTATAATATCCATTGGGGAGACAAAGGAAGAAGCTGATCTAAGTCCTCTTAATAGATTTATTCATGATGGAGATGACATATAAAGAGAAAAATAGGGTGGAGATTTTCAAAGTTGTTGACACTTTCAGGTTTGGTGCTAAAGCAGTCTAAGATATGGATGACATATATATCAGAGGTGGTATTCAGCAGGTTCTGACTAGTTCTGGAGAGCCAGTAGTGGAAATTTTGAGTAGTTTGGAATAGCACCTCTGACTGGCCCCTCTCCCGTGTATTCTCTGCCTCCCAAGTCGCAGCTGGGTCTTCTTTTGTTGCCCTGCACCCGAGAACGAAGCTGGAAAGCAGGTTAGTGGGGTGGGGAAGGAATGGAGATTTTACAGTGTCCTTCCCCTGCCACGCCCACCAAGCCAAGCCCACCAAGCCAAGCCCACCAAGCCAAGCCCACAGAACCGGCAGTAAAAAAATTTGAATCCCACCTTTGATACACACAGATACACACACACACACACGAGAGACACATGGATATAGTTATTCTTCATGTCTCTTCATAGCGTCATTGCAGAAGTGATGTAAAGTTTGCCCTTGTTAGTAGTCAAATGACTCTAGGAGGCCCTGTTAATCAACAATAAGAAATAACCTTATGGATAAATGAGAATTTGGTTTGATTGGAATATTTCCTTAAGTACATGTTTAATTTTTCAGATTCTGTTATAAATAAAGTGAGAACTGGGGAATTAAAAAAATTATTAGAGGGAAAAACAAAACTTATGGTTTTACCAGCCTATTTATAACTCTTGGGAGGATTATTCCTTTATAAACCTAGTTTTGCATTCCTGTGTCCTCAACCATGACAGTAGAACAGCATATAAATCTCTTTTTCTTTTTCATAAGCTATTTCCTAAGATGGGAAGAATTTAATTTTTTTAATACATAAATCTATTCTTGCACTGATCAGAGATTTTTTTCCTCCATGAAATTGTACTTTAGTGCATTTTTTTTAAAAAAGAAGGCAAAATATTTCCTTGAGTATAGGAATACCCTGATAATTTTCTGTCTATGTAGTTTTTCTAGCAACAGTATGGAAGTGAATGGTTACCATCCAGTCAAACCTGCAATCCTGGCTTTAGTTAGTAATCTCTGATCCAAGTTCAAAGCAGATTTCACCTTTTCAAGCTCGGCCAATATTAGCAAAATCCTGTCACTTGCATCCATTTCTAAACATTTTTGACTTAAAATGTACTTTTGAAATGTCTTTTAATATGTGCTCCAAATCAAGAACTCCAAGAATCTAGAACTGTGCAATCTGAAACACTAAACTGGTCTTATTTGCACATGATTCCAAGAAAATAAGATAAATTCAGATGTATTATACCCAAGGGTATCCTTCTTTTGAGCCTGAAATTTTCCCGCCTATAACATACTTAGATGGGTAGAGCCATCTGGCTGGACTATTTCTTCACCTCTCTGGATTCTTCTGCCTAAAAAGGCTTCCAGATTGTTACCTAAGAGGGATATTTGTTTTGCAGTGAGTTATCCTGACAGATCTGGTACCATGGGAGAACAAAGATGGGGTGTTGTCTAACTACCGATGGTAAGCCTGCGTTATTGTTAGAGTTGATAGACCATAAAGTACAGAGTCATACATTTCTCCTGCTCTTTTTCACTGAACTCTAGGAATGGAGGAGAGAAACAAAACACACATTTGTGTGCTTCAGAACAGAAAGCCTACTAATAACCTCACAGACACAGCCAATATCCCGGCAATCTTGTCATCATGGGGAAAAGAGCATTAGTGTGATGAGAGATTATTAGTAACAACTCCATCTCTTCTTCACTGCCACTGACATTGCCTACGCATCCTAACTGGTTCTTTAGATGGGTCAATTTCATAGCACCACCATATAAAAGGAAAAGGGAAAGGAAGCGTGTGGTTGTTTCTTCTCGCTCTCGCTCATTCAATAGACCAAGCAAACAGCTGAAGCAGAACTTGGGCCTGAAGGAGGCAGCCATGTCAAGCAACTGTGGTCAGGTAAGTTTAAGGACAGCTGGTTGCTGGATGTATTATCAAAAAGATCATACTGTGGAGATTCCTTGGTGCTCTCTGAGCTTGCTAGTTTTTTTATTTGATTTGATTTGATTTGTCAGTCACTTACAAGGTAATAGGTATAAGTATACACATGAGTAAGAATACAGGAAATAGGTACGAATAAATGGGGACAATAGGACAGGAACGGGAGGCACGATGGTGCACTTATGCACACACCTTACAGACCTCTTAGGAATGGGGTGAGGCCAATAGTGGATCGTTTGAGGTTAAAGGACTGGGGGTTTGAGGATGTAACAACAGTCAGGTCCAACCCTAACCCTAACAAGCACACATCCTGAAAGGAAATTTGTAAGCCAGGGGTCCTTGGTGCTCTCTGAGCTCGCTTGTTTTCTTGCAGATGTTTCATTGCCCAAACTAGGTAACATCATTAGTGCTAGACATCACTAAGGTAAACATCATCAATGCTAGTGATGACTAGCACTAATGATGTTACCTAGTTTGGGCAATGAAACATCTGCAAGTAAACAAACAAGCTCAGAGAGCACCAAGGACCCCTGGCTTACAAACTTCCTTTCAGGATGTGCGCTTGTTACTCAATGGGAAAATCTTGACTTTCACCATTTTATGGCACCTTCACCCCGGGCAATGAAATGTCCTACCAGCTTTGGACAGAAGCAGCCAAGAGAAATAATTGAAATAATTGAAATAATTATCTCTAATAACTGACAATAAAACACACACCCCTCCTCTAGTTGGGGAATAGATTTCAGCAAATCTTTGGCAATACCAGGTCCAATGCTTGCCCTGTTATATTTATTATGCTGGAGTCAACCATCAAAAAGAATGCCCACTAGCAAACTCCAGGAATCTGGGACAAGGAGATACATGAAAGTCACCAACTGATCACTGTCACTTACCAGATGACAGTGTTTTCAGTAGCATCTCACAAGCAACGTAATAAGCTTCCCCAATCTTTCTGGAAGTTTTAGAATTAGAGTTGAATGCATCAAGAGAGTAGCAGCTTGGACTCCAAGAAAGTCGAGCCCAAGTGATATATCAGCCTAAATAATAATGGAAGTCAATCAAACATTTTCCAAAATAAATGAATGGAAGCCATTGTCTGACATGACTCCATGCATTTCTCAAGAAGAGGCCTGCAATGATCATAAACATAACATAACAAACTATCTGGTAACCCAAAGATACCAATTGGTCTTTATTTGAAGTATAGCATCAGCATGCCCCAACCCAGCCTCTTGTTTAAATTAGGGTTTTTTTCAACTGATTCACAAACCCATCAGCTGCCTTAGCCATGCAAGAGTTGGAAATAAAAGGATGTAATAACATTCTCATACAAACCGGCTGGGGTACTGAACTTCAAACATAAAGTTATACACTCTGTTGCTTTTCAGAATGGGATGGGTGACTTATAAATTTAATCAATAAATACAAACTGACCTCATGCTAGAACACAGAAATAAGTTTATAGACCGACTGGAAAAATATTGCAATGTTTGGCCTTTCCCTATTATATTATCTGAAGAAAGTGTATTTGTTTATGGTCTTTCTTCCAACCAGAAATACTAAGTATTTGCTGCTATCATTCCTGAAGATTTTTTGTTTGTTTGTGATGAGCAATTCTAGCTTCCAATAATAAAATTGAGTTTTATTCAACTTCTCCATAATGTTAGGAAGAAAAATGTGGAAGTCATAGATCCCAATAATGTTCACTATTCAGCAGAGAACAAAACTGTTCAATATTCCTCTAAGGAAGGGGAAATGTTGTAGTTTGGGTTACAGCTCTCCATCGGAAAATGCAAGGTGTTGACCATCAAACTATATACATTGCTATACAAACTCAGTTTTCCTAAGTTTTGTCTGTGACATGATATCTCTGACTTTTATCTACAGGTGGGCATTTCTTTTGAATCAGGTTTAAGGTCAGGAGCCCCCAAGATGTGAGCTGTAACAGAGATATCTCCTGCTTATTTATAGAATGATTGATAGCATCCCCCGCATCCTTTTCTTTAGTTTGTATGCCCATGTGTTGCAATAATAAAACATCTGACCTCGCTAACTGACCTTGCTAACTAAAAAGATGGGGAGAGAGTCAAGCTAGTTCTAGACCTCATGCTGATGTTTAACTACATTGACCAGGAAAAAGACACGCTCATGGGCAGGAATCCACAGGCACCGAATTTAGACGCTGATGCCATGCTGTAAAGTTGCACAGGAACCACAACAAAAACCACCTGTAACATTTGCTAAAGTTGCTTGGGGGTAGCCCCCTTGCGGGGTTCATTTGATTTCAGCAGCCAAACTGGAATCCTGAATCAGCTTCAACAGCTGATTTCAATTCCCAAAGAATCTTGTCATCTTGCAACATTTCACAAAGTGTAATCTACCTGTTAAGCCTCAAAGTTAAATGTAAGACAAATAACTCGATGGGGTATCTTTATTTCTGCTACCCTGATGCTCCTGTGCCTTCTAAAGAAAGAAAGAAACAGGAAGAAAGTAAACCAAACATCCTAAGTAAACCCAAAAACCCGGCAGCCCCACATGAAGAAACACCATACAGTGTGTTTTTCCTACATCATCATCATCTACACGTACAGTTTAAGGACTATAACAGTCACTATGAAGGACCAACAGGCAGAAGACTAGCAGAGCACACCCATGAACATTAAGTAGCAGTCAGAAGATATGATGAAAACTCCTTAATTTCACAACACAGAGACAGATTTAACCATACTTTCAACTGGAACACTGTTAGCATCCTAGATCGAATCAAGTCCAGAAATGCTAGAGTTCCTGGAAGCCTGACACTCAGACAAATCGTCCATCAACAGGCACATAAACAATATCTACATACCATTCAAAAGAGTCAATCAAAAGCCAAAAACAGAAAACAAAAGGACCCAAATATCTCCACACCAAAAATCAACACCCAGATGAGTAGACATTAACACCAAGATCAGCACAAGACCAGCGATCAAGAAGTAAACAATAACCCATTCAAGAACCATCGATTCTGACAAACAAGCTAATAATAAACAACAGCCTAATGAAGGAATCACCAAAACCAGTTCCACCAACACTGATAGGATAAGCCACTGCTATACAAATGAAAGCAAACCCCACTGCCTTCTATCACTGATGATATTACCACTATCAAGACCCCACAAAGTATTGATAGTTTGTCTGCTTGCCCTTTCATTGTTTTCCTATCCTCCCCGTAATCCCCCAGACCCATAGAATATAGAATTATCTCTCCAGTGAGCTCCATTTCTCTCTTTTCTGCTACATGGGAAATTCCCAAAATGAATGAAAAGCATTGAAAAAAAATTGCAATCCTTATTTGCCCTCAAATTTTCATCTGCAGTTTGGTTTGGTTTAATGCAAGTGGTTTTATGTCTATATAAATTCTCTAATTCCCTTAAGTACTGTCTTAGGTCTAAGTATAAGCTTAGCCATGTAGTATGGCTGTAATATTATAATTATCCTTCTCATGTTCTCTACTACATCATCTTATTGATATCATTATTGTGATTATTATTACTCTATTGTTTTGTATGTACACTCAGAGTTTCTGCACTGGAGACCAATTCCCTAATCACACTTGGCCAAATTAAGTATAAAGTATTCTATTCTACATGTATACCTATATATATTTACAGTTCAGCAATCTGCCTCTAAATATGGACAGAAAATCCAAAATATTTACTGGGGTCCACTAATCCCTGGTCGAGAGTCTGAATCTATTTTTTGGAGTTCATTTCTAGCAACTTCTGGCAGGCATTAATTAACCTGAAGTGCATTCATAAATGTTATACCTCACGAGAATAAAATTAGAAGTCACTCTGTCATCACAGTCAGAAAGTTGACATGTTTATTTAGTGTTAGAGGAATTTCTCTCTGTGTGTCTTTCATGTGGTAGCCTCCCACTCACAATAAGTGTCTCTTGGCAGTTGTTTACTATTTCTCTCAGATTGCCCAAAAAGCAAAAACACTTTTCATCTCACCTGAACAAGTTTTGCATGCTTGCATGTGTGCATATATACAACAAAAATAAATGGCTTAAAGAGGGAAGAAATATATTAACAGTGATCATTCAAGGCGATATTGTGGAATTAATGTGAGTCTCCAACATGTCATATGGAAAGGGAAGGAAGAGAATTGAGACTATCTACATTAGGCTGTCAAACTCGTGGACCGGATGTGTCACATGCTGGCCACACCCATGCCCAGTTTAGCAAAGGGGGGGAAAGTCAGGATACGTCACGTGACGACGATGTGACGATGTGAGTTCGTCACTCCTGATCTACATACTACAGGGGAATAAGTATAAGTATTCTGGTTAAAATCCTCATTTGTCAGCTGTGGAATAACCACATAATAGAAAAGTCTTGGGGCACTATGGAAACCCATAAATACTTCCTCCCCTCTGAGTAATTTAAACCATTCCACATCCTACACATGCAAAGGAAACTGAGTTTATGAGATACTCTTAAGACTTTGAAATCATCTTCCTTGAGGAGAGGATGGAAGGAGGACCAAAACTGCTGTCATTTTATTCCAGAAAACCTTGTTCTGCGTTTGGCTTTTTAAATGTTGGGAGATTCAGAAGGATTGCAGACATTAAAATCCTTGCCTCCTCTGACCTACAGGAGAAGAATTGTATGCGTTCAGAACTTCAACTTTTGTGAGATAGACTGGATTACTTGTCCAGTAAGCTTCTTTATTCAAGAAGTGCAGTAAAAATAAATATCTTTCCAAAGAGAGGGCAGTCTTTCATGGTGCTTGGCCAAAAATATACTGTCGGACTGTGCTACTTCAAGCAAACCTATTTTTAAAACTGAAAAGCTTTCTTTTTGGTCTGAATTTCTTTTCTTTTTAAAAATGAGAATGTCTTGCAAAGATCTGAAGGGACTTCATTTTTTTTTAAGTCCCTCAAAGCTTTTTGCACTGCCTTCCTTTTTTGTCTTTCAGGGAGAGTGGTATGGGGGGGGAATCTAAGAAAATACAGCTCAATCCTGTGTATTTCTTATTCAGAACTGGTCTCACGCAGTGAGAATTTTTTCCCAAGTAAAAATGCTGGTGAATTTTTTGCCCAAATAAAAATGCTATTTGATGTAACCCAGTTGGGGTTAAAGTGAAAGTGAGGGGTCAATTTCATGAAAATTTTCTGACCGAAAATTTGGGTCAATCTTTAACCCATTTTTAGTCAAGTCGCAGCTCTAACAAAACATGATTCATGGAAGAAAGATACTAGACTGGTCAAGCTTCACATTCATAAACTGAGCTGGATGAATGTCTACATACTGCATGGGAGTTACTTGCATGGCTTATTCTAGCAAGGCTTATTCTTGAATCTTGGGTTGTGCCAATTTGCATTACTAGTGGGTGGATGGCACGATTCAGTGCCCTTCAAACAAAGCTAAGCTTATCTAAGCTAAACTGTACTAAACTAAGCTAAAAGCTAAGCTAAGATCCCTCCATATGTTTGGAGATGAGTTTTACACTCACTTTCTTCCTGCACCTGCTTCCTACACATTAAATCAGCAAATACAATTGTAATTACCTTCTAATATATAATGACTATGACTACAGTTGTCTGGCTACCATTACCAGTCCACGCCAAATACCAAGCTGTAGAACTGTTGATGACACCCAGCTGAACAAATATAAACAGCTTCAAATATTTGGGAAGCATCATTTTAAGCTATGGGTCTTTGGATAAAGAAATTAACTCCAGGATCAGCAAGGCCAGTCAGGCACTGAGGCGGCTGCATACTAAAGAGCTCCATCAAGACAACATATGTATCTCTACAAACCTAAAAGTATTTGGAGCTATAAGTATTCCTTCCCTGCTATGTGGGTTTGAATCCTGGGCTCTGTACTGAAGGCACATCAAACAACTGAAAAAAAAATTCACTTAAGCACTCTCTCCATTCAATCCATAGCATTTTGGGGTAAGACTGTATCTCCAAATTGGAGGTCTCGGATCACACCAATTCCAATAGTATTAAGTCCCGGACTAACGGAGCCCAGATGAGATGGGTGAGACATCAGAAAGGATGACTAACGTATGCCTCACCAGTTGTTCTATAGTGTACTGAAGTCTGGGAAGAGACCTCAAGGTCAACCATGCCCAGCACTATAAAGATGGTGTGAAAGAAACCCTACTCCACTGTGGCATCCAGTGAAGAGGCCTAGAAGATGCAGCTGCTGACAGAATCCACTGGCAAGTCCTGGGCTAGGAAGCCTCCCACTGGCTTTGAAAGCAGGTGCTGCCAAAAATGGATAAAGAGACCATGAGTGGCATCACAGAGTAACACCCACGGTTATTACAAACAACAATGTCCTTCCAGCGCTCCCACTGTGAAGATGTGCTTCCAGACTGAGACTGCAGAGCCTCCTCCATGTCCACAGAGGAACAGCACTATAGCATGTCTTCTTTGAACCCAATGGACTATCGTATCTTCCTACACCTGTTTCCTACATATGAAATCAGCAACTACAGTTGCAATCTTTGTACCCCACAGAATATATGGCTTCCTGTGCAAAGTTGGTAATCTTGATTTTTCTCCCCTCTAATCTGTAAGCCTCATCTTCAGCCTTATACCTAAAAGAATGTGCCTGAGAAATTTCCAAGCAGTATATTGTAGCAACAAATAGGCTGGAGAAGTCTCTAAATATGTTTCCTTGTTGAATTCTATTAAACTCCAGCCACTAAAGAACTTATCAGTTGGTCTCGTGGAAGTTTGCAGGCAAGTGACACCAACCTAGTGGTCCTTCCTTTATCCATTTATTAAGGTACTATGATATCTATTTGTAGAAACCTGATTGGAACAAGACTCCTAACCCTCAAGTATTCTACTTTGGACAAGATTGCCTCTTATTTGAACCAGATAGACCTTTGGCCCAAAACTGAGAAGCTTCTGTGTGAAGAAGCTCAGCCCTCATCCTGACTATACATTCTGAAATGACACTCAGAGAACACTAAACAACTCTGCACACCAAATATAAGAAGGGATGAGCAGGTGAGATCCTATGGAACAAACTGGCTGGCTACTGAATAGCTTGATGGAACTAACAACTTGGAAGTGCACATGGATAAAAATGGATCAGCGGTTGAATCCCTTCTCAGTTCCTTAGAGCAATTTCAAGGGATTCTTTCACTAGAGAATGGCATACAGATGGTTAGCATAGGATAGAAAAGAAATAATCTTGTTATTCCCCCCCCACCCCCACACACACACTATTGCTAGAGTTTTTGTGAGACTGGTAAAAAGATTTAACGGCTCAAACAATCTGAGATTGGTGAATAAAGAATTATTTCAATGTTCCATGACAACCAAAGACATGATTGATATAGGGAAGAAATCTGTTCCATTCAGTTGTCTCAGAATGCCACACACTAATGCTAAGCCTCTGTAGACAACAGATGCTTTGAAGATTAGGGGAGGACAATTTAGCACTTGCTGACTCCCGTTTTCATCATGGTTTGGGGTAACAAAGCCACAGCTAGTAGAAAAACAAGCTTATAACATGGTTGTGGTGAAGGGGGTTCTCTGTTGTTGTTTTTTAAAATATTTACCTAGAGTTCTTAACCTTATTATACAACTTAAATACCTTTTGGGGATTAGTTGTTGTCATTGTATTACAACTGGAAACATCTGGAAACAGCCCTTATCAATATTTAGCCATGACATCTTAGTAGTGCAAAATTGCAGTTTCCAGAGTCTATTATGGGCTGCAAAAATAGTCCACCCCAGTTCAAATTGGCCGTGGACACAGAACGACATTAGAAGCTGCTCTCCCCGCAGAATATATTATTTCCCTCAAAGGTATCAATATAACTTTTTCATTTGTGTCATGCTTTCTGTTTACGCACGGGAGCTTCATTTTCAGAAGAAACAGTAGAGGAACATGATTTATGGATGAAACAGAAGCTTTCCAACATATAATACTTCGCATGACAGGAGTTATTTATTTTTCTAGAATGATCTTTGTGCGCACTTGAGAGAGTATCGCGAGTAGCATTATTTGGACCTTCAAATCACAACTTGGATATTTTTCTTTACTCACTTTCAGACGATGTTGGGCTGAGCTGATAGGTTTGGGCAGCCTGCCTCCAATAATTCCAGTGCACATCAAATTCAGCTTTCCAGGTGTGAAATTCATCACATCTGGAGTTTCTTTTTGAAAAGTTGGCCCACAAAACTGCCTATTTCTGCGTAAAATGATAATGTTATCTTATTCTTTTATCTTGCTATTTAAATTCTTTTTCCTTATGTTTCCAATCCATAGGTTTGTTGCACTATATATTCCACCAACTATTCCATCAAATTTTCACAGGTCATACCTACATTATCACAAAACAGGAACAGACCACAACTCCAGAATTCCAAGCCAACATACAGGCTGTCTTAACATATATTAAGCACACAGAGGTAACAATAGAAAAGAGTTAAAATCATAGATGTCTTCCTAGAGTTTGACAATTTTATCTAGCAAACAACCACACAATAGCAAGAAATGAATAGCAGTAGCAGTAGCATTTAGACTTGTATATTGTTTCATACTGCTTTACAGCACTTTCTAAGTGGTTTACAGAATCAACACATTGCCCTCAACAATCTGGGTCCTCATTTTATTGACTTTGAAAGGATGGAAGGCTGAATCAACATTGAGCCAGTGAGAATCGAACTGCCGAACTGCTGGCAGCTGGCAATCAGCAGAAGTAGTCTGCAGTACTGCAATCTAACCTCTGTGCCACCCTGGCTCAATAGCTAAAATAGGAAGAATGGAAGGGTAAGTCAACCTTGACCCAACCAATATCAAACTCCTGGCAGTGGGCAAAGTCAGCCTGCAACACAGCATTCTAACCACTGGGTCATTGTGGTTCTTTTACGCTGCAAGAAAATTGCTTATTGACATACATCCCAGATTAAAAGTATTTCTTTTTAGGTGTGGGTTTTAACAAAAATCAGCATATTCCCTTTGGTGAAAAACAGAAGAGTAAAAAGAAATGTAGGAGAATGAAAACAACAGATGAAATACATTAAGGAATGTTGTGTTATAAAACTAGGTTAAAGATGAGAAGATGATGGAATTGTCTCGATGCATATTGATTTTGAAAGATGCATAATTTAATATTCCCATTATGGTAGAATGGTCACCTGTCCTCATTGATCAAGGACAATCCTCTTCAAAGTGAACACCGTCCACTCCAAGTCTGATTTTAAAAATGAGGAAGGAAGAACAAGCAGGACCCTCAAAATTATCCATCAGCATCTACTCCCTGGACAGAAGATTGAGTCAGACACAATCCACCCAGTCAAAGACTTGTTTGTGTTGAAAAGGTGCATTCGACTTCTATTACGATCTGTTAATTATTTTTTAAATATACAAGAATACAATGTCTATGGAGATTCTCAGTCATCCAGGTCATGGTAGTTCCAAAGGTGTTTTTTCAAGAGGCAACTGGACTTTCTTGCTTTTTTTTGCAGACATTTTGCTTCTCATCCAAGAAGCTTCTTCAGCTCTGACTGGATGGTGGGGAATGGAAGCATTTAAATTCTTTTCAGACAGCTGGTCATTTGCATTTTTATAGAGAGTCAACCCGAAGTGCATAAGTGGGAGTATGAACAGATTTCCAAAAATTGCAGATGACAGGAACTATTTGCGTTTCAGTTTGCAATGCAGACATCACAGCCTTATTCCCAACAGCCTGCACCTGTGTTCAACACTGAAGGGACACAGGGCAGAAAACATCCTGCAGAAAGCATGGCTCTACAACACTGTCCTTTCAGGAGTTCCAAGAAGGGTCCGCACCCATGACCCTGAGGACACAAATAAACCTCCAAGTGGCTTCAACAACTCTCTAAAAGAATGCAAATGACCAGCTGTCTGCAAGGAGTATAAATCAGGGGTGGGATTCTACCAGTTCTGACCACCTCTGTGGAACTGGTAGCTCTGAAAAGCAGCAGACAGAGAGAATACATAGAACCAGTTCTATGTCTGCTGCTGTTTTGGCTCACCTGCCCACCTGGGCTCTTACCTGACCTTTATTTCCTGCTTCTTCAACCGCAGCTGCTTTGCACAACACAGCTGGGGTTGAAAAAGCAGGAAAAGGGGGCTTTTTCAACTGCTGCGCACCCACATGCAGCACTGCTCAGCTGTCCAGGCAGCTAGCCGATGACGATACACTCACGTGCGCAAAGCGTAAAACATAAAATCACCGAACCGGTAGTTACACTAGTCAGATCCCACCCGTGGTATAAATCCTTCCATTCCCCATCAGCCAGTCAAAGCTGAAGAAGCTTCTTGGGTGAGAAGCGAAACGTCTTCAAAGAAAAAACAAAAAAGTCCAGTTGCCTCTTGAAAAAGCACCTTTGGGATGTACAAGAATACATATACTGTAAATTAGTGCATGGAAATGTTGTGGACATGTGTGCAATCCTTTGACCTCTTCTTTGCATTGTTTCCTTTTCTGTGGTGAGGCCTATGTGGCCACCCATTTCTCATTAGTGGACTTTATGATTCAGGTCTAAAGCAGACACAATGCAATCGATTTGTAATTAGATCTCTCTCTTGATTTTTTTTAAAAAAAACAACCTTAAGGAGGAGAGGTGATTGAGATTTTGATCAGCTCTGAAAGAGGAAACATTAACCTTTTTCCTGGGTTATTTTTCTGATTGAACCAGATGTCTCTAGAAGCTACCCTCAGTCCCAAAGCAGGGAAACAAAAAAAAAGTGAGATTAGTAACTCTTTTCACATTGTGACTTGAAGAAAGGGGTATATAAGGAAAAAGCTAATGCATCCTTCCTGGGCACAGTGTCTCTGATGAAAATTTTATCCGTCTGCAGCCACTTTTAAAAGGAAGCACAAAATGGAGAAGATCTGATCTGATCCTACATCTGAACTCTTTAGGAGCTCAGAGCTTCGTATGTCTGTTATTTAGTTTATTCTTTTAAGTCACTGGAAGTTTTTTATAAAATGTACAAAATTAGAAAATATATGAGACAAAACAATCCTATACTGTACAACTTCATTTAGGACCTGGGCTGCAAGCCAACTTTTCTCTTAATTGAAAAAACATCTAGAATGGCTTGGTGCACTCATTTTGGAAGATAAATCCTTTCAGCAGAATAAAGCTGGAAAAAATCTTTTACCAGAGGCAATCACCTTGAGATAAGCTAATAAATCTACTCATTCAGAACAGGAACCAAAAATAGAAGTTTTCATATTGGACAGATCTATGAAATAGGATCCTCTAAAGTCTGTGCTGAACCTGATACTTTTTAACTTCTTTACAGACCAGCTAACAATACCATACTACTGCTAGTGAAAATCAAAAGAGGATTTGAGGGACTGCAAAAAAAAACCCTCCAGTCTAGATTGGGCAAAAAGGCATAAAAATGGCAAACTCTGGTCAATATAAACAAGCAGAGATATGCACACCAAACAAGTAGAGATATGAACCTATAAGGCAGAATTTTGCATCTGCTTTATAATCAGAGCTGGCTGTGACTAATCAGGTGTGGGAAGAAATATTCATCTGGTTCTGTTCCAAGCTGGGAGAAAGGCACTAGAGACAATGGAGGCTGGAGGCTGATTGGAAAGAGGGTCCATTTATTGATTAACAGGACCACGTTTGTGGTTCTGGTGGAGCTGACCACATGGTGTTGAGAGTGGGCAGTTTCTATACCTTCTCTTGGGCTTTGCACTTGAATTTCCTGTTCCTGTGCAAGAACATGTCTTCTATTGGCTGTTGTCAGACTTCCATGGGGCCATGTAGGGGTTATGTAGGGGTCACAGCTGGCTCTATAGGCAAAGTACAAATCCTAGATGTTTGTCTGAGCTAAGTTTGGTTGAAGTTTCAGAGGGTGATGCAATGAAGGGGCATTGGGCGATTCCTATTGTGGCCAAGGACTAGTCCTACCTTTGTTGGATCTTGGGTGAGGGTATTTGCTTATGAATAGAGCTATCTATCTCTTTATCTCTTAAGTGCTGACATCTGCTATTAAGAAAGGTGGGGGCTGCTTTCTGTCTCCAAGAGCATGTTTCTCCATTTCTCCCTTTAGGGAAATATAATATTCTGCCTTTTTAATATTTCCTTAAAATATTTCATTCTTCTAACTAGGAGATGGGTGAGTGCTAATTTTCTACACAGGAAAAGAGATCTTGGAGTTACATTGATGAGCTGAGTGGAAATACAACCCCTGATCTGGCTGCTGTACAAATGGCCAGTTGTTCTTCCTCTTTCACATTGGTAGCACTTAGGTCAGGGGCATCTGTAGGAAAAAAAAAGCTGATATGGTGGCCACAATCTCACAAAGCCCCACCACTCTTTAATCAGATTTGTAAGAAAAGGTGTGGTTTCAGTCCCACAGTTGAGGCCACCATCTTGGCTCTTTAGGCCTTCCTCATGGCAGACACTCCTAAATCAAACCATCCATTAAATGTAAATTAATGGGGGGACCAACCTGCAATGTACATTCACAGACAAACTTCTGTACACTCAGGTGTAGCACTAACGTGCAATGTACATTCACAGACAAACTTCTGTACACTCACAAAAATAAATTTTGTCTCTATCCCTTATACTCCTGAGGTAATTACAGGAGAATTGACTACATACATGGAAGACCAATCTCCCACTTCATTGTATGAAGAAGGTGGCACCTGTTGTAATGCAAATGTTCGCACATAAGGAGATGCTTAGCTCCAAATTTTTGTAGCTGTGAGCTTTGGCCAGTCAGCATATTCATACAGGCAGCCCTCGACTTACAACAGTTCATTTAGGGACCATTCAAAGTTACAATGGCACTGGAAAAAGTGACATGACCGTTTTTCAGAGTTACAATCTGTGCAGCATCCCCACGATCATGTGATTAAAATTCAGGTGCTTGGCAATTGGTCCATATTTATGACCACTGCGGTGTCTTAGGATCCTGTGGTCCCCTTTTGCGACCTTCTGACAAGCAATGTCTATGGGGAAGGCAGGTTCACTTAACAACCAGATTAGTAACTTATCAACTGCAGTGATTCACTTCACAACTATAGCAAGAAAGGTTGTAAAATGGGGCAAAATTCACTTAACAAGAGGAATTCTGGGCTGAATTGTGGTTGCGAGTCGAGGATTACTGGTACATATAAAGACAAAACCCTGTCATGGAGGTCGGGAAGAAGGGGCTGCCCATACTTGGAGTGGCCCAGAACATTTATGAGACCTGCTAGATGCCACTAGGTTGTTCAGCATGGAGTTCAAAAGATGCTGAAAAACATCACTGATATATCATCCACATGAGCCTCTCTGGCGCAGTGGTTAGAGTGCAGTACTGCAAGCTATTTCTGCAGCCAGCTGCCTACAATTTGGCAGTTTGAATCTCACCAGGCTCAAGGTTGACTCAGCCTTCCATCCTTCCGAGGTGGGTAAAATGAGGACCCAGATTGTTGGGAGCAATAGGCTGACTCTGTAAACCGCTTAGAGAGGGCTGTAAAAGCACTATGAAGCGGTATATAACTCTAAGTGCTAAGTGCTATTGCTATCCTGAAATCCACGTTGAAATAAGGAGTTATTTCCACCATCTGGGTCTGTTTACTAGGCATGGAATTTGATCGCTTGGAAATTGGCTGAATTCCTACCATTCCAGATATCTAAGATATCTAAGGTCTTCTGCCTTTAAAAAAAAAAAAAGCAAAAGCAAAAAAAAAGCTAAATCTGACTTAGCAACCATATGGCTTAGTAATTGGCTATGTTACCGAGACAACCAGCCAGATGCAGGAGAATGAGGGGTTATAGATAAGATGAAGGAATGCAGCTTTATTGAAGCAACATCATGAATAAGGCCAGTTCTCCCCTGCTTGTCATCTGACAGGTTTCTGCATATAGATTAGGGGTCTCCAAACTTGGCAACTTTAAGACTTGTGGACTTCAACTCCCAGAATTCTCCAGCCAGCATAGCTGGGAATTGAAGTCCACCAAGTTTGGGGACCCCCTGATATAGATGGTAACTCTACAATTTGCCCTGAGAAGGAGTTAAGGCAGATACATTCTCCTGCCTTTTTTTTTCCTTCTATCTTTTGTAGTCTGTTTGCTAAAAGAGAATTTGCTTTCAGCTTTTTCTCACCTAGTTAAGAATTTTGGCAATTTTTATGTCATATTTTTGCACTTATTTACTTTTATTAAAAAGGAGGGTGTACATGTCTCATCTTTTTCCCCCTCCAATGATCTGCAAGTGCCTGAGCTTCCCAGACTTCAGTTCTTTAATATACAGGCAGCTGCCTATTTAGTGGAAAGCTGACCTTGGATTTTGCTCTGTTAGGTTAGGTTCTGCGTGTCTTGAGAGTGGCTTTTGCTTTCATGCATTTTTTAAAAAAAATTAATGGCACTCTTTCCATTTGAGAGAACAAAGGGGATTTTTCAAATAAAAGGAATCCCTCTCCACATTTAGGATAGAAAAGCAAATAGTGGCTCTTCTCATGTGTAATATGGCCCCATCTATTTCGCAGGTTGGCCGTTCATAAAATTGTTCAGGGCAGCCCTTAGATATAAACAGACTGCTCCATCTATGGTCAGGTATGTGGACAACCTCTGGATACCAGCTTCCAAAGGGCAAGTCCCAAGTCTGATTTTGTGTTGCTAAGGCAATTGGCAGTTTTAAAAGCCATTGACCCTAAACATTTGCAAGCCATCCGATTGGAAAGTGAGAGTATGCTGTACCTCCCAAACTAAAGAATAAAATAGAACAGAGTAGAGTAGAGTAGAGTAGAGTAGAGTAGAGTAGAGTAGAGTAGAGTAGAGTAGAGTAGAGTAGAGCTGAATTGAATTCTTTATTGGCCAAGTGTGATTGGAATTTGAATTTGCCTTTGGTGCGTAAGCTCTCAGTGTACATAAAGTAAAAACAAAATACATTCATCAAGAATCATAAGATGCAACACTTAGTGATAGTCATAGGTTAAAAGTGCAAAGGAATACAAACAGTCCTAGGAAATGTTTGAAAAAGATTAATTGCAAGCTAACGCCCATTTCTCAAGAGCTAGTGACAGTGGGATTTACTTTATTTATTTATTTGTTTGTTTGTTTGTTTTGTCAAGCAATTATAAGATAACAGGTATAAGTATAAACATAGTTATGGATACATGAAATGGATACATATAAGAAAAAAAAAAGAAAAAGAAAAAAGAAACAATAGGACAGAGATGGTAGGCACGTTGGTGCGCTTATGCACGCCCCCTACAGACCTCTTAGGAAAGGGGTGAGGTCAATAGTAGACAGACTAAGGTTAAATTTTTGGGGGTTTGGGGAAGAAACCCCAGAGTCAGGTAGAGTATTCCAGACATTGACCACTCTGTTACTGAAGTCGTATTTCCTGCAATCAAGTTTGGTGCAGTTAACCTTGAGTTTGTATCTATTGTTTGCTTTTCTGTTGTTATGGCTGAAGCTGAAGTATTCATTGACAGGTAGGACATTGCAATGTATAATTTTATGTACTATACTTGGATCAGACCAAAGGCGGCGTAGTTCTAGGTTTTCTAGGTCTAGAATTTCAAGTCTGCTGGCATAAGGTATTCTGCAACGAGTAGAGGAGTGGAGAACTCTTGTTGTGAAATATTTCTGGACTTTCTCAACTGTGTTAATATCAGATACATAATGCGGCTTCCTGACTGATGAGCTGTATTCGAGTATTGGTCTAGCAAATGTTTTGTATGTTCTCGTTAGTAGTGTGATATTACCAGAGAAAAAGCTACATAGGATTGGGTTAACAACTCTTAACGCCTTAACGCCTTTTTGGCTATGTAGTTACAGTGGGCTCTAGCACTTAGATTATTAGAGACGAGAACTCCAAGGTCCTTGACAGAATTTGGATCGTCAACAATTAATTAATTAATTCACAATTAATTAATTAATTGTGAATAAAATCCTGTGAATTACCGCAGTTAGCAACTGGATTTACTTCTGAGTAGACAGGGGCACCTAATGCCCTTAAGTAAAAAATATGTTCCTGTGCACACTTTCATTCCCATGGGAGAGTTTCCAGAAAAAACCTGCTCTGTTGCTTTCCTTTCTCCCTTCACACCTTCTAGTCTAAATCAAGATTGTGTCTTTCTTTTCTTTTCTTTTTAAAGTAGCATGCTGGGGGCCACACTCTGATCAGGAGGTAGGGACCAACCAATTAATCTGATTGTTATATTAAACAAGTATTCTAATCAAATATGAAATTAACCAAATTTAAGTAATTGATTTTCCCAGTTGTTTTAACACTATTAATTTATTTCTTCCCTTCCAGAAACAGCTACCTCCTAGGTTTAACAAGAATTAATTTCCCACCTGTAAAATTAACTCCCCGATTTATCTCCCACCTGAAGAATCAACTTTTCTTAATTCATCTCCCACCTCTTTAGAAACAAACACTCCTGTGATGTATTTCCCTTCCCTTTAAAATAAATTCCATCAGGTGAATTTCACAGCAGTTCTGTAGCATATACTGGGTTTGTTCTTCACTCTTAAAAAACAGTGACGGCAGTAACAGCTCCCTTGAAGTCAGGCTACTTGCTGGTTAATTTTCTGGGATCTTCCGCAGTAATAATAAAGTGCAGCGTAATCCACTGCATAAGAAGTAGGCTGGCTGTACTTCCATCTCTTATTCTGCCTTGGTTCTATCTAAACCAGAACGTAAGGGCTTGGGGGTGGTGGAGAAAAGTGGACTAGGGAAAGCCGCTGTTGGTGCCAGACCTGCTGTACAGGTAGTCCTCAACTAATGACCATAATTGAGTCCAAAATTATGGTCGTAAGCCATTGTGGTTGAAAGCCAAGTCATCCTGGGACCAGACCCAACTTTTCAACATTTTTTTTTTGTAGTAATTGTTAGTGTAAGTCCATGCTATGGTCATTAAATGAATCTATTTTCCCCAGTGGGCATTGTTTTGATGGAAACTGGTAGTAAACATTGGAAATTGGCAAAAAAAAATAAAATTGACAAATCACAAGCAGTCACTGTGAATACTGCAAATGTCCATAAAGGTGAGCCAGTTACCAGATATTCAAAAGCAGGGGTGGGATTCTACCTGTTCGCCCCTATTCGCCAGAACCGGTTGTTAACATTCTAAGCAGTTCGGAGAACCAGTTGTTAGAAGAAATTACTGGCCTAATCCTGTAAGGAAGGCAGGAAGGAAACATTCTGGTGTTGCTTACAGAAACCACCTCTCCATTAACCCTTATTATATTCTTGACAGGACTAGACTTCCTGTCTCAGGAACTTCTCTGGAGTATTTTCCCCCTCATTTGCTGGTACTTTGCTTGTGAGGAGTGACCATTCAAAGTTACAATGGTACTGAAAAAAGTGACTTATTATCATTTTTCACACTTATGATTATTGCAGCATCCCCACAGTCATGAGAGTCCAGGCAAGGAGATGCGTGCCTTGGTGTGAGTGATATTGAGTTGGCCACACCCAGCCAATAATATGACCACCAAGCCACACCCACCACCTAAGCCATGCCCACAGAACTGGTTGTTAAAAATTTGAATCCCACCCCTGTTCAAAAGGTGAACATGTTATCACAGGTGGTGGGGGGGCTGCTATAATTTCAAAAGTAGTAAGAAGCTCTGTGGAAGACTGTCATAACTTCAAATGATTGTTAAGCAACTGGTCGTAAATCAAAGATTACCTGTAAAGATATAGGGGAATAACTTTGGGGGATAGGAGGAATTGCCACAGCCTAGACCAGTGGTGGCAAAACTTTTTGGGCTCCCGTGTTGATGATTACATGCGCACTTGTGCGCTCACGCTCATGTGCCAGCACCCAGAAGGCAATGCATGCTGGGGGCCCCCACACCCCCTGCGCCTGTGCGCGCGATCCCCTCACAGAGCCATGCATCTGCGCATGCACACGCGATTCCCCTTGCCGTGCACTGCATGTCTGTGCATGCGCATGTGATTCCCCTTGTCGTGAACCATGCGTCTATGCGTGTGCATGCCATTCCCCTTGCTGTGCACCATGTATCTGTGCATGCATGCGCCATCACTCCCGTGCGCCATCCATTTGCGCATGTACGCGTGATCCCTTCACACACTGCACGTCTCTGAGAATGCACGTGTGTGTCCTGTGCACCCCGGTGCCCCCACACACACACATGCGTGCCAGACACCCAACGATCAACTATTGGGTGGCAGCGGCCCACGCACATGTACAGTGGGGTTTTTCCGGGCAAGCTCTCATGTGCTGGGGGAAATGTCTCTGCATGCCACTTCCGGCACGCGTGGGATAGGTTCACCATCACAGGCCTAGACAATAATGTAATAAACAATATCTGAGTCAGAAGGAGGAGTGAAGTTAGAGAAAGCATCTCAGGAGAAACTGTTATGTCCCTGGACCTTGAAGAAGTTCCCACCAAGGTCCGTTCGC
>NW_020769355.1:5305488-5323041 GCF_900518735.1 Pseudonaja textilis
ACTGTCGAGCTTACAGGGCTGCCTGCTATGGGGCACTCGAGTGGTCATCCCGACATCTCTGCGTACCCGAGTGCTGGAGGCGTTGCATGAAGGCCACCCTGGCATCGTCAGAATGAAGGCGTTGGCGCGAAGCTACATTTGGTGGCCCGGCCTTGATGAGGACATCAACAAATGGGTAAGCTCCTGCCATCCCTGCCAGGTTTCCCGTCCATCCCCTCCAATTGCCACCCCCACCAAGTGGGAAAGTGCCAACGCACCCTGGTCCAGGATTCACATCGACCTCGCGGGCCCATTGCATGGCAAAATGTTCCTCGTGGTCGTAGACTCTTACTCAAAGTGGATTGATGTGGCACAACTATCCACGACCACTTCACAAGCAGTCATCAAGGCATTGACTCGCCTGTTCGTAACGCACGGTCTACCAGACTCCATTGTTTCCGACAATGGTCCCCAATTCGCGTCAACCGAATTCAGTCGTTTTACGGCCAACCTGGGCATTCGTCACATCTTCACGGCCCCCTTTCATCCTGCCAGTAATGGGCTAGCAGAGAGAGCTGTTAGGACCACTAAAGAAGCCCTGGCCAGGTTCAACAAGGATGACTGGCACCACAAACTATCCTGTTTCCTGTTAAGCCAGCATTCAACCCCTTGCACAGTAACCAACAAGTCCCCGGCCGAGCTTCTGATGGGCAGACGCCTGCGAACTGTATTGGACAGGCTCCACCCACATTACTGCCCTGACTCTCCTCTCGCTTCCACATCGGGGAGTAGGCATTTTGTCTTGCAGGAACCCGTGTTCGCGAGAAACTTCGCTGGCGACCCATTGTGGATCCCAGGAGAAATCGTAGCCATCACAGGACCCAGATCATACCGGGTTAAGCTGGAAGATGGCCGGGTCTGGAGACGACATCTGGACCAGCTTCGGAGACGCCAGGGCACCCTTGTCAGCCGCGACTCGGGGGCACAGACCGGTGAGAGCCCGCTGCAACTTCCACACAGCGACATCGACTCCGATGACCTGCTAACGTCTCCAGCTGGACCAGAGAATCCAAATGATGACTGCGGCGACCTAGCGTCCAACCCATCCGAGCCAGACGGCGTGAGGACACTCCCAGCGTCCAGCCCTACTGACCCCGGACCTACTCCGACCGAGGGTGGTACTCGGGACTCATCATCGAGCCAACAGTCGCCAACGGACTCTGATCCACTGAACAGCACACCAGAGTTGCGCCGCTCTGGGCGTCAGCACAAGCCTCCCGTATACCTCAAGGACTATGCGTGTTCGCATCTGGGGGGAAGGGGTGTTATGTCCCTGGACCTTGAAGAAGTTCCCACCAAGGTCCGTTCGCGCTGCGGGGGCGGCTGCCCCTCCTCATTGGCTGGGTTTCCCCAGCAGCCTGCTATAAAAGCAGGCTGCTGGGTCCAGCCCTTGAGCTGTTCGCTGCGAGCCAGTCCCAGGCTGAGCAAGCACGTTCAGCCCTTGTAAATAAACCTTGTTGCACTAAGCCCTGGTTCAGCCTCTTATTTCCCATACTTAATAGAAACCATCCCTATTTTTCACAAAAGTAACAGTAAGAGAGGGGAAAGGTGCATTCAGACTTTGCAAGAATGATGTCAGTCTTTCGAGATATCAGCCTGTAAGAAAGCCATTACTTGTGTTTTAACTGTTATTGTCAAATCTACCATAATACTTGTCGATGCTCAGTTAGTTCTCTTTGAACTTTTTAAAGAGCAAATTGTCCAGATGGAATGTGAATTATCCAAATAATTCAAGCCAGCAGGAGATGGACCTACCTTTCCAGGAAATTTGAACGGTCAAAGCAAATTGGCAGGAGATAAGAGTCAACGGAATTCAAGGTGGGTTGGATTTAGATCTCTTGTGGACACAAAGAGACTGATGATGTGTTTGAGCACTACCTCGGCCTCAGTCTGGTTATCTCCTACAAACATTCTTGTTTGTATAAGATTAATGATTCATTTATTTGTATCATCACACCACTGTGGCGCAGTGGTGCAGTTAGAATGAAGTACTGCAGGCTACTTCTGCTGACTGCCAAATTCCAGCAGTTTGGCAATTCGAGTCTCACTGGCTCAAGATTGACTCATCCTTCCCTCCTTCCCCGAGGTTGGTAAAATGAGGAGCCAGATTGTTGGGGGCAATGGGCTGACTCTGTAAATCCTCTTACAGAGAGCTATAAAGCACTGTGAAGTGGTATACAAGTCTAAGTGCTATTGCTATTTGAGCCTTTTTTTTAAGTTTCCTTAACTGGAAGGGTCTGCATTGAGAACTAAAAGAAGAGCCTTTCATTAGACGATGAGAAAATGGAAATTTTATTTTATTTTATTTTGCCTTTCCTTTGAGAATGATCACAGAATCCTGGAGGTTCCCCAAATTCTTTGTACTAAAAGGTCAGGAATAATAGAGACTATATGAAAGCTGCTTTCCCACTTCCCTTGGAATGAAATATTAGTTCTTAGATCGAGCCTTAGACTGATCTAGTTCATTCTGAGCATTCCTCTAAACAGGGCTTAAATTCAAGCATGAAAGACGGGGCACACAAACAGGAAAAAAAAAAATTAAGCCATCCGGAATCCTCTTCTTCATTCCTTAGGGTCATATTTAGTAGAGAATACATGCAGCAGCATAACCAAACTCACTAGAGATAGATATTTAAAATCCAAAGGCCAACAATTCTGCTAAAAAGTTACAGGCTGTGGTACAAAGTCTGTAATTCTGGGTTTTCTATCTTCCTGATGTGGGAAGGGGGAAGAAAAAAAAATACTCAATTCTTCTCCTTCCATACCAAGAGAACTGGAACACCACCACCACCACCACCCCAAAAAAAATCTGTGTCCTTCGTTTTGTTCCTACTTCTTCTGGACTGGCAAGAGGTGATTACTTTTTGAGCAGAGTGGGAAAGGGCAGATTTCCCATTGCCAAAGGGCAGATGGCCCAGAAAATCAAGCGATTGCCACCACTGCAATCACTGTTGGCCTTTAGGAATGGGCAGACCTTTAACCTTAACCTTCCCTTGGTATGATGTGCTGCCAGACACATGACTTGACCTGCAAGAAGCTAAAACTATATATTTTAGGGATGAGGATTTATAGCAGGGGAAAATGAAACTAAAATATTTTCCCATTAGGTCAGGGGTGATTTGAACACAATGTTATCCTTTCACAGGACCTATGTCCATTTGCTAAATTAGCAGATTGTTCAGAACAGTGGTGGGATTCAAATGTTTTTACTACCGGTTCTGTGGGCGTGGCTTGGTGGGCATGGCAGGGGAAGAAGGATACTGTAAAATCTCCAGTCAGAGGTGGGATTTGCTGGTTCTCCGAACTACTCAAAATTTCCGCTACCGGTTCTCCAGAACTGGTCAGAACCTGCTGAATAATACCACCTCTGGTGCAGAAGATACCGCCAGAAGATACATGGCAGTAGGTAACTGCCATGAGAAGGAGGAGAAGGAGAAACTGGTAATGTAATCAGGAAAGAAAAGCAAGCAAGTGGAAAGGAAAGGCAAAAACAAACAGATATTTTGGTGATGAAGGTGACGAGACAGGCGGTAAGTTTGGGAACCAGGGAAGGATGAGATAACCACATGGCACGATTTCTTTTATACTCGCAGGAAAATGTTTGCCAGAATATGAGTACATGGCTCACTATAACCAAGGCAAAGCAACTGGTGAGGCAAAAGAAAACTAAGCAGAGAGTAATGTGTGAAAGTTTTGAGCTAAGGCAGGAAGGTGGAGGACAAGGAGAGGAAGCCCAATAGATGATGGCCACAGTAAGGTCACAAACCAAGGTGCTTCTCTTCTCCAGCAACCATAAATTGGTGAGTGTGATGGAGCCACTGAAAATCTGGCACAACGTTTAGTGGGCTCTAGGAGCCTCCCTAAAGTGTCTGAGGAACTTCCAGCAGCCTGCAGATCAAAATCCCTGCCCATGGGAACCTGTTCCAAGCTTTTTCACCTCTCTCAGGAGCAGAACTGAAAAATTATGTTATCCCACCATTTGTGTTCTATTCAAGAAATCAAGGGACCTTTGCTGAGAAATACTTTTGAAATTCAGCCTTTCATTCTCTCTTTTCCCAACTCAGAGCATCTTGTCCCCGAACAGCAGAAATGCCATATTCTCTTTTCTGGTAGTGCTGTAAAATGCTTTGTGCTGAAATGACAAGTCCTTCCTTTGCAAACAGCAGAGTAGCACATTGGAGGGCCAGCTAAGCTCAAAATCGCTTTGTGACTGATATTTTGAGGGAAATGTTTGATGTGTTTGCACTTGGGGAAATAATATCGAATACCTGCATCTGATCAGCCTCTCTTAAATCAGCAGTCATGGGAATGTACACTTCTTTGGAAACTATTACCACCATCTGGATCTTATTTTTGTATATGCCACTAAATGTTATCAGAATTCCAAATAGGTCTGAGCGATAAAAGGGGGGGCATATTTAAGTGATATATAAAGGGCCACTAACACTAAAGTTTTTGCTCCATTTGTGTCATAACATCATCCACTATGTGATATGCCAGTATGAATTTATTTTTTTTTGCCTAATCAAGTCAGTTAAAGGGTTGACTAGAACAGTGGTCACCAACTGGTGAGCCGTGGAAAAATTTTGGTGGGCCGCAGAAGAAATGGACCCCAAAAGCAATTAATCTGGGCTGTGCAGTTCTCGTGCATCCTGGCTCTTCAAGGGACCCCAGAGTCAGGTCCCTGAGATACATGCGCCAACCAGCTCCCACAGCGGTCAATGGCGGCAACAACAGTCCCCTCCCCCAGCACCCACTGTTAGCTCTCCCCATTAGTTCTCTAGTTTTGAATTGCTCCCGCCTCTCTCTCTTTCCTTCCCCCTCCCCCCTGCGCCCATGTGCAGACAGGCAAGGAAAGGGAGATGGAGCCATGCACAGCTCTCGGCTCCTCCAGCCCTCGCTGCCTCTCCCAACATCAAAGCCTCGGAGATGCAGGCAAAGATGCCACAGCAGTAGCTCCCTGAGTTGCCTTAGCATGCTCAGTTAGTTAAGAATCACCCTACCCAGAGAAGGAGGTACTGGAGGAGGAGGCAGTAGTGGAGAAGTAAGCAACTCAGGATGCTACCACTGTGGTGGCTTTGCCTGCATCTCCGAGGGGGGAGGCTTCCAGCCTGGAACATTTTATTTTGTTATCATTAAGCATTTACATTTTTGTTATAATTAAATAAGTAAGTGCACTAAAAGCCTCCAATATAGGAAACACAATATTGCCAGACAATCAAGACAAAAAAAATGCTACAAAACAAACAGAAGATATTAGAAACACCAATCAAGCAGAACACAGCAAACTCCAAGACCAATAAACACAGACCAAGACTCCCAACCAATCAGGATGAAGAAAAAAACATTCTGGCACAGCAGTAGGCTAAAACAGAAACGGCTGTGAAAGTCTGACTCACAGACGAACCCAATACAGAAGCCTGATGATGGCAGATGAGATTCTGCCGAAACGTTGCTACAACTTTAAAAGCAGAACTATAATGACGTGGGAAAATACCCAAGTGCCAATAAAAGAAGCCTTGACAGCCATCCAAAACAAATACAACCCCCCCAAGCACATCCTAGATCTAACCAACCACTGTCTATCCAATACTTACTTCACCTACAATGGACAAAAATACAAACAAATAGAAGGAGCACCCATGGGATCACCCCTCTCACCTGTCATCGCAAACCTCTACATGGAACACTTTGAAACACAAGCTCTAGAAAAATACGACCACAAACCCAAACTCTGGCTCAGATACGTAGATAACACCTTCATAATCTGGCCACACGGGAAAGAAAAACTGAACAACTTCCTCACATACCTCAACAGCCTACACCCCAAAATACAATTCACCATGGAAACAGAAGCCAACAATCAACTTCCCTTCCTAGATGTCTTGGTATACAAAAGATCCAATGGCTCCCTAGGACACACCATCTACCAGAAGAAAACACATACTAACCGCTATCTACATGCACTCTCACACCACCACCCAGCACAGATCAATTCCGTAGCCAAGACACTCATCTCCAGAACAAAATGCTTAGCCGATGAACAACACCAAAAAACCGAACTACACACTCTCACCAACGTACTTACAGCCAATGGATTCCAAAGAAAGAAGATTACCCACCTAATCCAAAAAGAAACCCCAACCAAAATCCAAGACAGAGAACAAGAAAACGGCAAAGCCCTCCTCCCATATATAAAAGGCACTACAGACAAAATTAGCAAGATCCTCCAAAAACACAACATCAAAACAGCATTCTGCACAAACAGAAAAATATCCACCATCCTAAGAAACCCCAAAGACAAAATCGAATTAGAAAACCAAGGAGTATACGAAATCCCCTGCACTGCCTGCCCTACCACATACATTGGACAAACTAACAGAAGAATAAGTGCACGCATTGAAGAACATAAGAACTCAATCAAAAAAGAAGAAATGACCTCTTCCCTGGTCCAACACCTCAAAGCCACAGGACATGAAATTGATTTTAAAAATACCAGAACTATCGCCAAAACCGAACACTTCAACAGCAGAATAATCAGAGAAGCCATAGAGATAGAAAAACGCCCACACAGCATGAACAAACGAGATGACACCTCCCGCCTTCCAGCCATTTGGAAACCCGCCCTCATGAACAGACGAGGACCTAACATGAAAAAGGACACCGGACCCACACCCATGAGAGCCACACAAGATGCCACCACCACACTTCCATGTAGAAAACAGACTCCCACCCATTCAGAAAATGAGAAACGACCATGGACCAGAAACTGCACTGCAGCTGCATCACTACCCACTTCAAACCCCTCTGAGCCATACATGAAGCAAACCGACACCCACTATGAAGATGCAGCAGGACCACGAACTAGAAGCCAAACAGCAAGATCACAACTCTCCAGCTCAAATCCCCCAGCAACTAAGACTAACCTGAGCACAACCAAGCCCCCACCTGAACAGAACACGCCTCCAACCAATCAGAACACGGCTAACCCCCCAACCAATCAGAACACAGCCAAAACCCCTACCAATGAGAACACACCCCCACCCAATCAGAACACAGCCAAGCCCCCACCCAATCAAGTCCCACCCCCACTGGCAGTTAAAAGGAGGAAGCAGCTGCAATCTCCATTACTCTGAGAAGCACAGAGCCGGAGACAAAAGCCTGAAGATGATGAATGAGACTTCATCGAAACGTTGCCTATATACTTCGAATCTTACGCGGGAGAAAACCCGAACAACCAAAGATCCACATATAAATACCCGCGAGAACCTCAGAAAACATATATATATATATATATTTAAAAAATATATTAAATATATTAGATTTTTTAAAAAAAATTGTATTAGTGGTCCTCAGAATTTAAAAGTATGAGTTTGGTGGTCCTTGAGGTCCAGAAGGTTGACAACCCCTGGACTAGAACTAGTTCTGTATTTCATTAAACAATCAGGGCCAATATTTGGCTAAACATACCCAATTTCAGCAATATTTGGGATAATAATGAATTTTTCTCAGCATCACAGTCTTACTAAAATAATTCTAATGATGCAGTACAAGATTCAGTAAGTTATAGAAGACTTAAGGACAGCATCAAGGAATCTTCTTTTGATTCGAATTAAATCTGTGTTCATGGTTTCACTATCACAAAAGCACTGCATAAATAACAAAATGGAAGCCATTTCTCATTAAGTCGAGCATTGATACTCACTTCAAGTTCTCTATAAAAAAAACCCACTTGGATTCCCTTCTGAGGGAATATTCATGGGCAGATAACCCAAAGTGAAACTCTTCAGAGTGCATTTGAGTCATTGCATCTATCAAAAACCAAGCATAGCATTCCACAAAATGAACATTAAACCAGCAGTCAATCGTGGAGGTGGTAATGTCACAATTTAGGTATGCTTTGCTGCCTTGGGGGCTGGGTGACTTGTCAGAGGTGAAGGAAGCCTGATTGCTGCTTTGTATCAGAGAATAATACAGAATTCCTGGCCCTCTGTCCACCTGCTAATGCAGTATTTCTCAGCTTCAGCAATTTTAAGGCATGTGGGCTTCAATCTCCATCCATCAGGAGTTGAAGTCCATACATCTTAAGATTGCTGAAGCTGAGACACACTGTACTAAAATAGAAGTAATGATCCCAGACCTACAAGTAAGTCTATAGGAGAATGGATGAAGAACGTATCCATTGTTTTAGAATGCCCATGTCAATGTCCAGATCTAATCCCTATAGAAATGCTGAGGCAGAAACAAGCAGCCCTCCCTCAAAAAAACCCAACCTTAAATGCTGTTGAGTTAAATAGTTGGCCATGGAGGAATAGGCCAGATTCCCTGCATGGCAATGTGAGAGGCTGATTATCAATGACAGGAAGTGCTTTGTTGCAGTTGAACAAAGGTGGCACAGTTATTGACCCTAAGAAGGCAATTACTTCTTCATGCTAGCAATGAGATGACTTAATGAAATAAAAGGAGCAAAGACCTTCATTGCTTTTAGTTGTTGACTTAGTCTCCCATAATATATATCACTGGGACCTCATGAAACTTGGGTAACATTTAGTGGCAACAATATGCAGTAATTTGGAAAATCTACAAGGAAATGGATGCTTTTTCTGCAGAACAAAACCAGTCAGGTAACAGCTGTGTGATGACATATTCTGCAATTCATTAAGTATGCAATAGCAGCAATCCTGGGAGATATGCAAAAGCGTCCTAAGCCTACTGTTTTTTCTCAGTGGTATTAAGATTACTAGATATATTTACCTGTAAGTAGACAAAATAGATAAGGCAGTAAGTTTTCCCAAGCTGTACTTTAATTCTATCCTTCAATGTTTTCATTCCTGTGGAAATTCCATATTCCACCAAAATGAACCTCTACCATGACTGACTAGAGCAGAGCTGTCAAACTTGCAGCCCACGGGCCAGATGCGTCACATGCTGGCCACGCCCCCGCCCGGTTTAACAAAGTGTGGGAGGAAAGTCCCGATATGTCACATGACGATGCGAGTTTGACACCCCTGAACTAGAGCCATGAAATGAATGCACTGTTCTCCCCTGTTAGAAAAAAATAGAAAAGATGCATAGAAAAGATGTTTTGGAAAGCATAATTTTATTTATACAATTTTGTTTTGTTTATAATAAAATGTGTTAAACAAGTGAAACATTACTGTAGCTATATCAGTATTTAGCTGTGGGCAAATGAGTTATATAGGAGAAGCTTCTGTTGGGCCAAATGACTAAGAAAAAGATATATATTTTATATTTAAGACATTCGGGTGTACAATTTCTAAGTGGTTGTAGCTACTAAAACTGAACAAAGACCATTCTGATTTGATTATCTCACTAGAACAAATCCAGAAGAAATTCATAAAAATAAGGGCTTGGTTCTCCTGTTAGGAATATAAGTCACCTAACAGTTATTTGGGTTGGAAATATATAAACTAGGCTAGACATTTTAGTACTATGTCTTTAAGAGAATGCAAAAACTGCAATTGGGTGTAGTTCTGCAAATGGGCATAAGATGGAGCCAGAAACCTGGGTTGTTTTAGTCTCAGAAGAAGTCTCAGTCTCTCTGTTTCCTTCTGTTGGAGAGAGTTGCCGTTTTCTCCTAAATGACTGTTACTGATGTTTGATGTAAGTCTGTTACTGAACTGTTTTTGATACTGGACTTTGATATTGGAATTATCCCTGAAATGAACACTGACTGATTTACCTGTGAATGACTTGGACTGTGTGGACTCTGCTTATACGTTTATTGGAAGTAAAAACCTATAGCTTTATTGTACAGTGTGTGTGCTATTTGTGTATTATTTAATATTACTCTTACGTCTCCCTGTATGCGCTCATTCTCCTTACGGGGAATTACCTCAACATCTCCCATGATTACCACAGGAGCAAAACTACAAATCCTCTCAAATTTGCAGGAAAGTTCAGGAATTATGCATAAGTATGCTAAATTTCATTAAAAAGAGTGTTCTGAATGAAAACTACCCTGTACTCGTATTGCGATTGCAATAAAGTTTCAAAGAGTGAGTAATGTAAAAGAAGAAATTAGAAAGGTACTAGTCAAATTACATTGTTGAGGCACTTGATAATTGAGGAAAGGTCTTCTCACAAGAAAAAATTACAAAGGGAAGATAATTGAAGACATCAATAAAAGCTTCTCCCTTGATAAATGGTGACTCAAACTCAAGGTGAGGAAAAACACTAAAGGAATTAAAACAAAGGGGTAGAAGACTAAAAAACCTGGATGTTCCTCAACAGTTATCTTCAATTCTTAATCTGCTCTATCCTTTAACTGTTTGGTCACAATAGGTGGTTACATGGCTGTATAATAACCCAAAAATAAATTTGAGCTTATACAGGTGAAACTTGAAAAATTAGAATATCATGCAAAAGTTCATTTATTTCAGTAATGCAACTTAAAAGGTGAAACTAATATATGAGATAGACTCATTACATGCAAAGCAAGATAGTTCAAGCCATGATTTGTCATAATTGTGACGATTATGGCTTACAGCTCATGAAAAAGCCAAATCCACAATCTCAGAAAATTAGAATATTGTGAAAAGGTTCAATATTCTAGGCTCAAAGTGTCCCACTCTCATCAGCTAATGAAGCCATAATACCTGCAAAGGGTTCCTGAGCCTTTAAATGGTCTCTCAGTCTGGTTCAGTAGGAATCACAATCATGGGAAAGACTGCTGACCTGACAGTTGTGCAGAAAACCATCACTGACACCCTCCATAAGGAGGGAAAGCCTCAAAAGATAATTGCAAAAGAAATTGAATGTTCCCAAAGTGCTGTATCAAAGCACATGAATAGAAAGTTATGTGGAAGGGAAAAGTGTGGAAGAAAAAGGTGCACAAACAGCAGGGATGACCGCAGCCTGGAGAGGATTGTCAGGAAAAGGCCATTCAAAAGTGTTGGGGACTTTCACAAGGAGTGGACTGAGGCTGGAGTCAGTGCATCAAGAGCCACCATATACAGACGGATCCTGGACATGGGCTTCAAATATGGTATTCTTCTTGTCAAGCCTCTCCTGAACAACAAACAACGTCAGAAGCGTCTTACCTGGGCTAAAGAAAAACAGAACTGGTCTGTTGCTCAGTGGTCCAAAGTCCTCTTTTCTGATGAGAGCAACTTTTGCATCTCATTTGGAAACCAAGGACCCAGAGTCTGGAGGAAGAATGTAGAGGCAC
Source organism: Pseudonaja textilis (assembly GCF_900518735.1). The sequence goes on from NW_020769355.1 coordinate 5,316,719, forward strand.
ACACTGCAAGATGCTTGAAGTCCAGTGTGAAGTTTCCACAGTCTGTGTTGATTTGGGGAGCCATGTCATCTGCTGGTATTGGTCCACTGTGCTTCATTAAGTCCAGGGTCAACGCAGCCATCTACCAGGAGATTTTGGAGCACTTCATGCTTCCTTCCGCAGACGAGCTTTATGGGGATGCTGACTTCATTTTCCAGCAGGACTTGGCACCTGCCCACACTACCAAAAGCACCAAAACCTGGTTCAATGACCGTGGGATTACTGTGCTTGATTGGCCAGCAAACTCGCCTGACCTGAACCCCATAGAGAATCTATGAGGCATTGCCAAGAGAAAGATGAGAGACATGAGACCGAACAATGCAGAAGAGCTGAAGGCCGCTATTGAAGCATACTGGTCTTCCATAACACCTCAGCAGTGCCACAGGCTGATAGCTTCCATGCCACGCCACATTGAGGCAGTAATTGCTGCAAAAGGGGCCCAAACCAAGTACTGAGTACATCTGCATGCTTATACTTTTCAGAGGACGATATTGTTCTATGTACAATCCTTGTTTTATTGATTGCATGTAATATTCTAATTTCCTGAGATTGTGGATTTGGGGTTTTCATGAGCTGTAAGCCATAATCATCTCAGTTATGACACATCACTGCTTGAACTATCTTGCTTTGCATGTAATGAGTCTATCTCATATATTAGTTTCACCTTTTAAGTTGCATTACTGAAATAAATGAACTTTTGCACGATATTCTAATTTTTCAAGTTTCACCTGTACGTTTCATTCTTTCATATTTCCTCTCTAGATTAAAGTATCTGAACCAAGATTAGCTGCAGAAAGCTAGATATATTAAAAGTGATTGCTCTGTGCCCTTATGCACCTCGACTTGCTTCCTAGCCATGACATCAAATGGAAAAGGGTGAGGCCCTTTTTCAGAGCCTTGATGAAGAATAAAACTCTCCTGTGAAGGCAAAGAAGAAAGTCTTATTCCTAGGAAAAACCATCCCGGAATTGTATTAAATGAATAGTGAAAGCAGAGTTTCCTTGAGGCCTTGGTTCAGAATGAAATCAAGCCAGGCCCATCTGATCTGCCTCATGGTTTAAAGTTTGGTCAAAACAGATCCATACTGTTAGTAGGCACCATTGTTTTTGTGCACAAAGTGTTGCATTCTTTCATGTGACATCATAAGCAGCTGTATCCTACTCCTTCATTAATAGCCAAATCTTAAAATATACATCGTGATTACATCTGACAGCTGCTGATAGCAGCCATTTTGGGTTGGTGAATCAGCCTATTTGGGGAGGGGGAGGGGATTAGTCATGGTGGATGAGAGACGTAGGATCACAAAGACATTTATTTACCCCACCAGGTTTACACAGAAAGCCTGTAAATATTCAACCTCTGTGAGTCAATGTAAGCTTGTAAATATTCAGCTTGTGTGAGTCAATGAATGCCACAGCAGGAACTCCTATGAATCGCCTCACAAACATTATCTTCAGCCAAGCGGAATGAATAGTCATAAATTGTTTCCTTGTGTATATTGCAACACTGGCGTTATCAGCCATGGTCTTCCTGGTGCTTTCTTACAAGGTTATTGCTTTGCTCCAAAGGGGTGATGCTTCTATAGCAGTGAGTAAGTCTGAGAATGACTGTATGGATTATAACTCCCTCTCCCATCATAGATGGAGCAAAAAAGAAAAAGGACAAGTATGTTCAGACATTACAAGGTACAGTGCACGTTCTCCTATCTGAAGATTCAAATGTCTACCTAAGACCATCTAAGGCTACTGAAGTACGTGAAGCAGCTCCAAGCATGAAGAAATGAGGATGAATAGATTTCCCTGTTTTCATTTTTTTATTATTCCTTTGATTTCGCTCATTTGTGTCCCTCCCTTAAATTCTAGATTAATTAGGAAAATTGCTAGTTTCCAAAATTAAAATATGCCATTTTCTTATCTTTTGATTCATGTGTATGCACACACACACCCATTTGTGTGTTATTAATGAGTACATATCAGTAGTAGGATTTAAAATTTATAACTACTGGTTCTGTGGGCATGGCATGGCTTTCTGGGCGTGGCTTGGTGGGTACTGCAAAATCCCGATTCCCTCCCCCAACCCCACTAACCTGCTTTCCAGGTCCGTTCTCCTGGGCAGGGCAACAAAAGAAGAGCCAGCCCATCATCTGGGACTTGGGAGGCAGAGAAGAGATGGGGGCGGGGCCAGTCAGAGGTGGGATTTGCCGGTTCTCCGAACTATTCAAAATTTCCGCTACCGGTTCTCCAGAACCAGTCAGAACCTGCTGAATACCACCTCTGGTGCATATGCACTGCAGAACAAAGGAGACTAGCTGTGGCCAAGCTCAGTTGATTTCTGTATGCTATTTTGTTGAGGTACATATGCTCCTCTGAGCTGATTAATATCATGTCAAGATAATCTTGAAATAAAGGATCATACCAAAACGCACTTATTAATTTGCTTTAGAATTTCATCAATATACCAATTTTCATGGACAGACAGTGAAAAAATTCTGGGGAAATAAAGGAACGGCTCTGTTCTATGTGACTTTATGAGAACTGTACTGAGTATAGCTCTTACACCATTCATTCCATAAATTAGACCAGGTAAATAGAAAGAGACATTTGGAAAAGAAGGAATGTTGGCTACTTGGATAGAATCAGAGAGAAATTGAACATATCCTTCTGCGGAGACCGATTCATTGGAAGTTAGTAAATTGGACTTCTGATTTTGGTGCTGACTCTCACATTCTATCTCTTGACTCTCATTAGGGTCGTATGAATCCGTGACTTTGCTTCATGGAGCAGTATAAATCAGTGTGACTTTGCTTCATGGAACTTCATCCACTCTTGGAATGAAAGAAGCAGCCAAAAAAATAATAATAAGGCACGGTGCCTCAGGGACTCCAATCAAGCTTCTTTCAGCCATAGCTTCATCCCATAACCAAAGCAGCTTAAAGTCATACCAAGTTGGTTCAGTTTTAAATAACCACTTTCCTCTTTTCCTAGCACAACACACCGATCATTACTGGCTGGGGCTTTAGACCAGTGGTATCAAACTCAGGGTGCTTAGATCTGGCCCATGAGGCCACCCTGGAAATAGTGAAGGACCAAACCGTGATGCCTCTGCCAGTGAAAATGGAGCTTGGGAATGGTGCACAGGGCCCTCCTGAGCTTTGTTTTCACTGTCAGGAGGCTGTCACAGCTAAAACTGGAGCTCGGAAGCCCATTTTTGCTGGCAGAGCTCTCAGGCCACCACTGGTGCCCCCGACATGAGTGACATCAAACTGGCCACACCCATACCCACCCCAACCACACTCAACCAGGGCCCCCAAGGTCAAACACAACTCTGATGTGGCCCTCAATGAAATTGAGTTTGACACCCCTGCTGTAGATCAAGGATGTCCAACCTTGGCAACTTTTAAGACTTGTGGACCACTTCCAGAATTCCCCAGCCAGAAAGGTTGACTCAGCCTTCCATCCTTCCAAGGTGGATAAAATGAGGAGCCAGATTGCTGGGGCCAATAGGCTGACTTTGTGAACCACTTAGAGAGGGCTGTCAAGCACTATGAAGTGGTATGTAAGTCTAAGTGCTCTTGCTATCAAGACAAGTTTTCCACTCTGCTGTTAACAAGGTGTTTGTGTAGTGTGTTCTTTAACTGGTTTAACCATTCTATATATTTCCAAAGACCTGTGTATCAGCAGTACAAGTGTTGCTTTCAGTGGTTATGCTCCTAGGAGCAATCTCCTTGCAATCTCTCCCGTGTGTCTATTTTCTGACAGCCAGCTTATTTTTGAAAGTGAGTTTATAAGTACTATACCTATGTTCAGAAACAGTCCAAGTGATAGATAATAGGTGCACAGATTACAAGCAGCATGGGGAGAGCCTCTTTCTTACTACCTTTTAATAGGACAATTTGGCAAGTGGCCACATCCATTCTTCTTGGGCTCCATTTAAAATACTTTGACTGTTAAGGAGAATGATTGATGATTGTTTACCCTATCAGGTGACGCTCTGTGAGAGAAGAAGTGAAGACAAGGACATCCACCGATTCATTTGCTTGACTCGGTAGGTAATAACTAAGTAAGGGCAGCACCATCCTCTGGCCTCATTACCAGCAGTGGGATTCAAAAACTTTTACCACTGGTGTTATGTCCCTGGAACTCTAAGGAGTTCCCACTCAGGTCCGTTCGCGCTGCGGGGGCGGCTGCCCCCTCGCTCATTGGTTGGTTCTCCCCAGCAGCCAGCTATAAAAGCAGGCTGCGGGGTCCAACCAGTTGCTGATCGCTGCGAGCCAGTTCCAGGCTTGGCAAGCACGGTCAGTCCTTTATTATTCTAATAAAGTATTTGTTGCATCCATGCCCTGGTTCAGCCTCTCATTTCCCAAACTTAACACTGGCGACGAGGATGGGATGGCTACCAGAGGCACATTGCAACCGCTGAATCACTAGCCGCTGATCCGCAGCCAGAGAGAGCGATCAGAAGGCAATAGAGCAAACGCTGATCCACAGCTAGAGAGAACGATCAGCAGACAACGAAAGCGAACGCTGATCCGCAGCCAGAGAGAGCGGTCAGCAAGCAGCGAGAGTGAGAAGCGTCTGTAGCCGCTTGTTAGCCAAGCTACAGGGAAAGTGAAGCGCTGCGAGCCGCAGCCGCTCGTTTCTTTAGGCGCGAAATTCAAACGGCTGTCATTTGAATTTCTGCCCTAAAAGTACAGCGCGGTGCTGTAATTCAAAGTCACTGACGCCCACGCAGGCGCGAATTTCAAAACGCTGCCAACGGCCGGGCAGCCTAACCACGTGTTAGCCCAGAGAGAGAGAGAGAGTTGTGAAAAGCCTCTCCAGAGCTGAAGTCACTGCCTGCCACAGGCACAAGAAACCTTCCTGCTGCTGCCCCAGAGAGATTTTTTCCAACAGATTAGACAACCTGATTTCCTCACTATGAATTCCAATCCAGTCTTCCCAGCGTTCAAGCCGGATGAGGAGAAGTGGGAGTCATACAAGAACCGCTTTAACCATTACATCGACGCAATTGGGCTAGCTGATGCAGGGGAGCACCGGAAAAAATCATATTTCCTGATCTACTGTGGAGCCATCGTCTTTGACACTGCCACAGCACTCGTGGCTCCACGTGAGTTAAAAAACGTTAGAAATCCTTACTAACCACTATTCTCCCAGACCCTCACAGATTGCCAGGCGATTCACCTTCCGTATGAGGAAGCAATCAGACAAAGAGACCATCAACCAGTACATGGCCGCCCTCAGGACTGCAGCACTCCATTGTGGGTTTGGAACCTACCTGGAGGACATGCTCCTCGATCAGCTAGTCTGCGGAGTCAAGGATCTCCACCTCCAAAGGCGCCTACTCACTAAGAAGGACCTCAACCTCGCACAAGCCGTCGAGGAGACCCTGGCAGCAGAGCTGGCAGCACACTCAGCCACCGAAATCCAAGGTCCTACTTCCAAGCTAACGGCAGTTCCAGTCCACTCCGAAGAGGTTGTCATAGAGGAAGGCCCCAGTGATGAAACCGACATCCACCGCCTCGCCAACGCCAGGCAACCACAAGTAGGAGCCAAGCAAGAAAGCATCAGTCCACCCAAGCACATCACCCTGTGCCTATCCTGTGGTGGATCTCACCCGAGGGCCACCTGCAAATTCAAAGGAGCCACCTGCAACATCTGCCACAAAAAGGGGCACATTGCGAGAGTCTGTCAAGCCTCTCACAACTCGGCACAAAGGCACCCTCCCTTCTCACATTCTGGACCTCAGAGGCAAGTATTGAACTGTCGCACTCACCACCATACCAAGCACACTTGCCATACCATTAGTAAAATCTCTCTCTCCGTTTTGTTAGAAGGTAAACCTTGTCGCATGGAGGTTGACACAGGGTCAGCACTCTCAATTATCTCGTGGAGCACCCTCAAGAGGCTACAGCCCAGTCTATCAAGAAGCCGGCTCCAGAAGTGCCAGTTTAGCCTGAAGGACTACCAGGGGAAGGACATTCCTGTAATCAGCAGAGGCAAGTTCCTTGTCAATTTTAAAACTTTCAAAGGTCACCTACCTCTAGTGGTAGTTAACGGCAACCTCCCCACACTCTTGGGGCTTGATTGGTTTCCCCATCTCGGCCTAGGGCTAACAGGAGTCCATGCTGTCTCAACCTCTGACACTGACTCCTTATTCGCTGACTACTCAGATGTATTCAGCGATGAGCTGGGGTGTTATAACGGTACCCCTATCTCATTCTCAGTCGACCCCCAAGCAGTCCCAATCAGGCTAAAACCGCGTAGAGTCCCATTCGCTATTCGGCC
>NW_020769355.1:5328041-5356471 GCF_900518735.1 Pseudonaja textilis
GGCCGAATAGCGAATGGGACTCTACGCGGTTTTAGCCTGATTGGGACCGCCTGGGGGTCGACTGAGAATGAGATAGGGGTACCGTTATAACACCCCAGCTCATTGCTGAATACATCTGAGTAATCAGCGAATAAGGAGTCAGTGTCAGAGGTTGAGACAGCATGGACTCCTGTTAGCCCTAGGCCGAGATGGGGAAACCAATCGAGCCCCAAGAGTGTGGGGAGATTGCCGTTAACTACCACTAGAGGTAGGTGACCTTTGAAAGCTTTAAAATTGACAAGGAACTTGCCTCTGCCAATTACAGGAATGACCTTCCCCTGGTAGTCCTTCAGGCTAAACTGGCACTTCTGGAGCCGGCTTGTTGATAGGCTGGGCTGTAGCCTCTTGAGGGTGCTCCACGAGATAATTGAGAGCGCTGACCCTGTGTCAACCTCCATGCGACACGGTTTACCTTCTAACAAAACGGAGAGAGAGATTTTACTAATGGTATGGCAAGTGTGCTTGGTATGGTGGTGAGTGCGACAGTTCAATACTTGCCTCTGAGGTCCAGAATGTGAGAAGGGAGGGTGCCTTTGTGCTGAGTTTTGAGAGGCTTGACAGACTCTCGCGATGTGTCCCCTTTTGTGGCAGATGTTGCAGGTGGCTCCTTTGAACTTGCAGGCGGCCCTCGGATGAGATCCACCACAAGATAGGCACAGGGTGATGTGCTTGGGTGGACTGATGTTTTCTTGCTTGGCTCCTACCTGCGGATGCCTGGCGGTGGTGAGGCGGTGGATGTCGGTTTCATCACTAGGGGCTTCCTCTGCTACCACTTCCTCGGAGTGGACTGGAACTGTCGTTAGCTTGGAAGTTGGACCATGGATTTCGGTGGCTGAGTGTGCTGCCAGTTCTGCTGCCAGGGCCTCCTCGACGGCTTGTGCGAGGTTGAGGTCCTTCTTAGCGAGTAGGCGCCTTTGGAGGTGGAGATCCTTGACCCCGCAGACTAGTTGATCGAGGAGCATGTCCTCCAGGTAGGTTCCAAACCCACAATGGAGAGCTGCGGTCCTGAGGGCGGCCATGTACTGGTTGATGGTCTCTTTGTCTGATTGCTTCCTCATACGGAAGGTGAATCACCTGGCAATCTGTGAAGGTCTGGGAGAATAGTGGTTAGTAAGGATTTCTAACAGTTCAGACCATGGAACGTTTTTTAACTCACGTGGAGCCACGAGAGCTGTGGCAGTGTCAAAGACGATGGCTCCACAGTAGATCAGGAAATATGACTTTTTCCGGTGCTCCCCTGCATCAGCTAGCCCAATTGCGTCGATGTAATGGTTAAATCGGTTCTTGTATGATTCCCACTTCTCCTCATCCGGTTTGAACGCTGGGAAGACTGGATTGGAATTCATAGTGAGGGAATCGATTGTACAATCTGTGGATAAAATCTCTCTGGGGCAGCAGCAAAAGGTTTCTAGTGCCTGTGGCAGGCAAGTGATTTCAGCTCTGGAGAGGCTTTTTCACAATCCTCTCTCTCTCTCTGGGCTAAACACGAGGTTAGGCTGTCAGCCATTGGCAGCGTTTTGAAATTCGCGCCTGCGTGGGCGTCAGTGACTTGACTTACAGCACCGCGCTGTACTTTTTTGGTTTGAAATTCAAATGACAGCCGTTTGAATTTCGCGCCTGAAACAACGAGCGGCTGCGGCTCGCAGCGCTTCACTTTTCCTGTAGCTGGGCTAACAAGCGGCTACAGATGCTTCTCACTTTCGTTAGTGGCTGACCGCTTTCTCTGGCGGCGGATCAGCGTTCGCTCTCGTTGCTTGCTGACCGCTTTCTCTGGCTGCGGATCAGCGCTGCTCTTATCGCCGGCCGATCGCTCTCTCTGGCTGCGGATCGGCGGCTAGTGACTCAGCGGTTGCATTATGCTTCTGGTAGCCATCCCACCCTCGTCGCCAGTGTTAAGTTTGGGTAATGAGAGGCTGGACCAGAGCATTAGTGCAACAAATACTTTATTATAACAATAAAGGACTGACCGTGCTTGCCAAGCCTGGAACTGGCTCGCAGCGATCAGCAACTGGTTGGACCCCGCAGCCTGCTTTTATAGCTGGCTGCTGGGGAGAACCAACCAATGAGCGAGGGGGAAAACCGCCCCCGCAATGTGAACGGACCTGAGTGGGAACTCCTAGAGTTCCAGGGACATAACTGTTTCAGCTTGTTTAATTCAGCCTAATCTATTTTACATGGTTATTATCAGAATAAATGATATGTATTTTTGACTTCTGATTTTAATTATTATTATTAATTTGCTGTTCAACTTTTTAATGTAGTGTCTATCTATCAATATCCTAAATAATGAGATTTTTATACACTGAATGCTTTCATACCTATTGACATTTAGTATTTTTATTGAGTAAGCATTGATATCTAATCACAGAAGAAGTCCTATTTTTTCCCCTCTTGGACCTCACAGAGGTCCAAGAGAGAGAGATTAGCCCCAAACCCCACTGAATTTACAAGGCAATGTTTGGACCTTCCTGTTCCTCGTCTGACACCTCAACCACTATACCATACAGGCATTCAAGAGCAAATAAAGAGAGAAAGAGTTGGTCTGAGCATTCAGAGAAAGATAGTTCTTCTACCATCCACCAAGAGTTATTTTATGTCAAATCCATCTGCTAGATAGATAATCCAAATATAGCGGATATTAATACAGTTGAGTAGTTCCAGAGGTACTTCACGAGAAGAGTACTCCACTCCTCTGCTCGCAATGGAATAACTTATGCCACCAGGCTTGAAATTTTGGACCTGGACAACCTATGCCACCTACAGTCTGATCTAAGCTTAGTACACAAAATTGTCTGCTACAACGTCCTACCTGTCAATGACTACTTCAGCTTCAACTGCAATAATACACGGTCAAACAATAGATACAAACTCAAAGTAAACTGCTCCAAACTCGATTGCAGAAAATACAACTTCAGCCAAAGAGTGGTCAGTGCCTGGAACTCACTACCTGACTCTGTTGTTTCATCCTCAAACCTCCCAAACTTTAACCTTAAAATGTCTATCATGGACCTTACTCCTTTCCTAAGAGGTCTGAAAGGAGGCAGGCATAAGCACACCAGCATGCCTACCGTCCCTGTTCTGCTATTCCCATTTATCCATTTATTCGTACTCATTTATTATGTATATACTTATACCTGTTTATACTTATATGTTTATATGTTATGTTTATACTTATACTTGTTTTCTCATACATGCTTGACAAACAAAATAAATAAATAAATTTGATCAAAGATGTTGCTATACTAGTATCTTTTCTCCTTAGCCATGCTAACTAATAACTATTCAGCAAGATCTGGAGGAATACAGTTTCCCATTTTAGAATTTGGTATGTAGACTGATGACTGCTTTCAGATGGGTTAATAGAACTGAAGGAAGTGGATTAGGGCATTAATTCAGAGGAGAACAGGTCTGGGAAGATATCTTTAATGAAGGAAAGTGTATCCTGTGACATTCTGATCCTATCTTTGTGGAACCACTCTCATCTATTTGAGACCCAAAATTTAATCTTCTCTTAATCACCCAAGTTTAGGAAAGCTTACTTGCAACTAAACTTGGTCCTGGCTCAGCTAGCTTAGATGTTAATTATATTTTTAAGTTAAAAAATGTCAAATATTTAATCAGATCCTTTGTAATGTACTTAAAGACAAATTTAAAAAGGAGTTAACCCACCTAAAATTCAGAGGAAGAGATGATGGAAAACCAGTTTGAAAGACAAATGAAGATCAAACATTTTCTTTAGGCTGAACTACCTTTAGGAATAAGATATCTTCAACAAAATGCTCTTTTAGCAGAATCTCAAGGCTGATTTATATGTGCTATATATAACACCCAACTGATTCTTTGAAGTATACATCATATGTAGACAGGACCACCAATGCTGAAGAAGAAAATATCTACAGGATCAGAAAAAACTCAAGGTTTGCAGATGTACCAAATATCGATAAGGGAAAAACCAACTCAACAAAGTAGGGTACTCAAAAGCAAGCTATTGACACCTGAGAATTCTAAGTGACTGCAATGTCTGAGTGACTATTTAAAAAAAGCTTTGTGGAAATATAGAATGGAATATTCTGGAAGGGGCACAGATAGATCCATCTTATATAAGTACCAAATTTCAGAACTGGGCTATTCAAGACAAGTCTCATGTCTCTGCCAAGCTTGTCACCTGTAGAAGTTTTGGATTTCAGACAAGTGATCTACTTCCTTTATGTCTTCTTCTGTGTAGCATTATTCTATGTGATAAAACTGTATGATGAACTGGAGGAAGTAGAAATAACCTAGAAAACAATATATAACTATTGCTATCTACTGGTAGGAATAACTTCATTTTCACAGTAAGCTACCTTCTCTAACTCAATGAATCCTTAAGGTTTTCATTGCAAATTCTATTTTCTTTCATTGTTATAAAATACAGCAATGCTGATGTCTTTTCCTTTTTATTTTAAATACAGAAATATTAATATTATATTACTGTCTGTAGAGGGATAAGCCAAAGGAAAGAAATTTGGGGCTGCACCCTTCTTTTAAAGGGATATGCATACAGGTGTACAAAATATCCATGCAAATCTTCCCAGCTGTGCAGGAAATGAAGGAAAGATTGCGCAGAGAGAGAAAAAGAGTAAAGAACAAGTACCTAAACATCAGAATATTTCCTGCCGTGAGCCGTCTGTTAATAAAGTGGGTTTCTTTGAAATAATATACCAAAGAGAAAGAATATTGTGTGGCTATTCCATTGTAGCTCCAGAGGCTGTGGTGACAAAAAATCTGTGATATAATGTAGAAGAAACTTGTCTTACGCATAGTAAAACACATAAAATGTGGGCCATAGAAGCAAGGAACCTTTAGATCAGGGCTGTCAAACTCACGGCCCATTTGCCAGATGTGTCACCTGCTGGCCACACCCATGCCTGGTTTACCGAAGGGGAGGGAGTTGCAATACATCATGTGACGCTGCCATGATGATGTGAATTTGACAACCCTGCTTTAGATAGTTTGCAAAATGCAAGGCCTTCACATGGGTGAATGGGTCCTTGTGCCAAAATAAAGATAAATCTTATATTTGCTTAAAAACTTAATATGTCAAGTAAAGGAGGATCTAGCATGGCTTTGTCACTATTAGCTATTAGCAGCATGTTCTAAACATGCCTATGTTCCTGTAGAAGACATCTCTCAGACATTCATGCAACATATAAAGATAGCAAAGTCTCTAGAACAGGGCCGTCAAACTCCCAGCCCAAGGGCCCGATGCGTCAAGTGCTGGCCACGCCCATGCCCGGTTTAGAGAAGGGGAACAAAGTCCTGATATGTCATGTGACGCTGCTGTGACAATGTGAATTTGACACCCCTGCCGGGGGTGGGATTCTATCTGGTCAGTCCAGTTCTATAGAGCCGGTTGTTATGGTTCTGCGCAGTTCAGAGAACCGGTAAATTGCTCCACTGGCTGGCCCCATCCCATTCCACCCCACCCCACCCATTCACTCCTTACCTGGCATGCAGACCATCCAACTTGCCTGCTTTTGGTAAATTGCTATTTTTCCATTTTTTTCCCCCCAACCATCAGCTGTTCTGCTGTGCGGGGAGATTTAGATTAGCTAGAAAGCAGGAAATTGTTGGATTTCTTGCTTTCTAGCTAATCTAAAAGCAGAGCTGAACCTTCCTTAGGACTGAAGCTTCTATTTTTTTAGTGCAGACTCAGGTAGCAGATTGCAGAATCATAGATCTCCGAGTGAATCTGTGATTCTGTGAGCAATTCAATCGGCTTGCCCGCTTTGCCTGATTTTGGGTAAAAGTTTGCTCTTTTTTATAAAAAAAATTCAATATTTACATAAATATTTACAATATTTACATACAAGCCATGCCCAGTCGGCGAGCCATGCCCAGCCAGTTATGTGACCACCAAGCCACACCCACAAATTAGGCCACACCCACAGAACCAGTTGTTAAGAAATTTGAATCCCACCCCTGACTCCTGCTCTAGAAAATTTGGATAAAGTGCTCAAATGCAAGATAAGGGGATCACTAGGTTACAATCAGCTCCCGAGCAACTTTGAGGAATGCATGAGCTATAAGGGCCCATTCTGCAGAATGAGCAAGACAGCTGCTTTTTGCCAATTTCCCAAGGGTAAAAAAAAAAATTGTAAGATTAATTGCTTCACTAACCTGTACCTTAACCAACAATGTAAGGCAGAATTAACTGCATATCAGCTGTGACAGATATGAAGATATCAATAGTAGACTCAACCCATCTGTTTAGGGCACTTATCCAAGCCTGTCTGAATGATCTGACTGCAGCTGTTGGCAGGGCAAACTAAGCTGTTCTTCACATCATACAGAATTAACTTTTGGAAATAGCTGCCTTGAGATGTTATAGTGAATGTGGAAGGTTTAGAAGGAAAAATTGTGCTTGCCCTGAGTGGAATTATCTCTTTGATTCCATTGATTCAGAAAACTGAAAATTTGATTAGAAGTGTCCGACACAGTTTAAAGTATTAAAATATATATACTGAAGGGATGTTTTGCATAAACTCACCTTCTAGTCAAATACTGTAATCAGACAGTTAATGTAGCCTTGATTTCAAAGGAGAATTCAACTAATTACAAATAAGTGGTATGTTTTGCTCAAAATACAAGCTATTTGGTCCGATTGTTACGTATTATAATGAAAAGTATTTATTATGAGGAAAACAAATCAATGCATAACTATAGAAGACCCAGTTAGTATATAGAAAATTCATTGTTTTATGAGGAAGCAATTCCATTTTACCACGAGAATAGAGTGGGAAGGGAAGCATTTCCCCAGGTCTGAGTCAGAACTTAAGTCATCTCTGGGCGTATTGATGTAATGTTTTTGTTTTTTATTTATTTTGCAAGTGGGCCATTGTTTTATCCTGAGGTTATACACTGCGGTTTTAATCTTTGTGCACCAGTCAATCACCTGTGTGTGAGATGAGTGGCCGTATAAACCATATAAATCAAAACTGAAAAGTTGAGAAACTCAGCCAGCCTTCAGAAAAAGGCTGACTCACCAAGATGCATTTTACTCTCTCTTTGCTCACCACAGTTATTTTACTGGTAAGATCGCCACATGCAAAAGCCCAGCAGATTGTAACCATCCATTTTATTGATTGGTTGGTTTTCTAAGGAGGCTTAAAAGGGCTCAGAGGCATTCTTGTAAATGAACATGATAAAAATTGGTAATAGGTTTTCCACAAGCCAATTGAAATTTTTTTCATTTCAAAAAACCTCATTTAGTTTAATGTTGACATTTGACGATTGGAACTCTTCGTGATTATAGAAATACTGCCTATTGTTGTTGGTTTTAAAATAAGAGGTTAATGGGGTTTTTTTTTTATATCTGTACCAAAGAAAATTAAAAATTAAAAGATAACAAAAGAATCCATACAGAAAATGGAAAGAGAGTAAAGTCACCAAGGAAGAATTATACTGATTGATTGCTTAAAGTTGCATCTGCCCATCTAACCTAGACAGTTCACAACCAATACAAAGCAACTAGATAAAACATCAAAACAATAAATATTAACACTAAGATGGCAAGGAAGGGAACAAGAAGATATGGGGTGCAGCCTAATCTCAGATCAGTTGGCAGAGGTCTTTTGGACTTTCTAAAGGCCAAAAGGATAGGGATGGATCTCAGCACTAAATGAAATGTTGTAAGTCAAGGACTACCTGTAGCCAGTTTGGTCTAGGGGTTCAGGTACCAGGCTAGAAAGCAAATTCAAGTCCCACATTGGCTATGAAAGCCAGGTGGGTGACCTTGGGCCAGTCATTCTCTTTTGGCCCAATTCACTTCACAGGGGGTTTGTTGTTTGGGGAAAAATAGAAGGAGAAAGGCATGTTGGATATATTCACTGCTGAGTTATTAAAAGCAGGATGCAAATAAATTAATAATTTGAATAACCCATTAAAAAAAAGACCGATATTTCTTTTCTGGATTCTACTCCTCTCATTCCAAATTTACTGCAATTAAATTTGGAATAAGTTTAATCGCCCAATTTTAGAGAGTTATCCTGCTGATGAGGAGAGACAGACAAGCAGAATCTCAAACCCCACCCACCCTCACATAATTTATTTAGTTTAGTTTGTCATTCATGTATGAGAAAACAAGTAGAAGTATAAACCAGAGGTCTCCAAACTTGGCAACTTTAAGACTTGTGGACTTCAACTCCCAGAAATGGCTGGAGAATTCTGGGAGTTGAAGTCCACAAGTTTTAAAGTTGCCAAGTTTGGGGGCTTCTGGTATGAACATAACATATAAATATATAAGTAAAATGGGTATAAGTATATACATAATTGTTCTGACCCAAGTCTTGTTCAAATTAAACAAACACAAACTATGTATAAAAACAAACCCTTTTTAATGTGGTGCTTTAGAATTCAGTGCACTCCCAGCCAAGAGACATTTAAACCTAATTGTCTGATATCAAAAGCAAACCCTTTCAAGGTTGCAAAAGGCTGCCAAGACAAGAAGACTAATTACTGATTAAATATCCACCAACAAAAGTTTCAAAAACAAACTGGAGTAAGCAGGGCTTCAACGAGGACTATGAGTCTAAAAAACTTCTTTGCTTCCTGCAAAGAACACATCCCCGAGGGCTGGTTTTTATCCCTTATGGGAGAGGCCATTACCTTGCAGCCTTACTCCCGAGTCGCCCATGCTGTTACAGCTGCTCTTTCCTTCAAGTAGCCCTAAGCGCACTGGGCACAGGCTCCCCAGGGTCCTCTTCATCACTGCTGCCAGACTCCACAAGCTCCAAAGGCAGCACCCCACTCTCTCATAGTCCTGGCCCCATCCCTGCATCACATGCAGGCCCTTCATCCAAGTCCTTGCTATCAGAGACCTCTGCTGTCCACACCTGCTGCTGGCGTACCACAGCACATAATAAATGAGTACAAATAAATGGGAACAATAGGACAGGGATGGTAGGTATGCTGGTCCACTTATGCCTGCCCCCTTACAGACTTCTTAAGAATGGAGTGAGGTCCATGGTAGACAGTTTAAGGTTAAAATTTTGGGGGTTTGAGGATGTAACAACAGAGTCAAGGTAGTGAGTTCTAGGCATTGACCACTCTGTTGCTGAAGTCGTATTTTCTGCAATTAAGTTTGGAGAGGTTTACTTTGAGTTTGTATCTATTGTTTGCCTGTGTGTTATTGTGGTTGAAGCTGAAGTAGTCATTGATAAGTAGAATGTTGTAGCAGATAATTTTGTGTACTAAAATTAAATCAGACAATAGGCAGTGTAGTTCTAAATTGTGTAGGTCCAAAATTTCAAGCCTGGTGGTGTAAGATAATTTATTGCGAGCAGAGGAGTGGAGTACTCTTCTTGTGAAATACCTCTGGATTCACTCAATTGCATTAATGTCCATTATACAGTGTGGATTCCAGGCAAATGAGCTGTATTCGAGAATTGGTCTGGCAAAGGTTTTGTATGCCCTGGTTTGTAGTTCAATGTTACTGGAGAAGAAGCTTCGCAAAATTAGGTTAACAACTCTTAATGATTTCTTGGCAATGCTGTTACAGTGAGCTCTGGGACTTAGATCTTTTAAAATGAATACTCCTAGGTCCTTGATCGAGTCTACGAGGTCTATTTAGTGTTCTGATTTTTGTTGCCAATGTGTAAGGCAGAGCATTTGTTGGTTGAGATTTGAAATTGCCAATTGTTTGACCATTCTGATACATAGTCAAGGTCGCTTTGTAGGCTAGCACCATTATCAGTGGTGTTAAATAGTTTTACGTCATCAGCGAAGAGGATGTAGTTGCTTTTAATATGATCGCAAAGGTCATTTATATAAATTAGAAAGAGAATGGGTGTTCTGACCCAGGCTTCGTCAAACGTAATTAAACACAAACTTGTTTTAAAAGCAAAACCTATTTTATTGCAACACTAGGAATTACTTTCATTCCCAGCCAGAATGAATTATAAACAATACCCCAAGATAAGCACATGCCTTTCAGTGCTGTGGAATGCTCTAAAAACAGAAGTCTCCAATTATAACAGAAATCAACCGGAATAAAATCAGAAAAAAATCAACCAGAGCTTCAAAGATGACTTGGAATCTATCGAACTACTTTGCTTCCTGCAAAGCGTTCGTCATTGAGGTCTGACTTTTATCCCTTATGGGAGGGGCAATCACCTCCCAGCCTTACTCCCAAGTCACCCCTTCTGCTTCAGCTGCTCTCGTCTTCAAGCAGTTCTGCACACACGCGCACTGGGATCAGGCTCCCCTGGGTCCTCTGCTTCACTGCTTCCAGACTCCGAAGGCTCCAAAAGCAACACCCCGCTCCCAAATGGTCCTGGCCCCTTCCCTGCATCAGATGCAGGACCCTTGTCCAAGTCCTCTCCAGACTCCCTGACTGGTCCCCTTTCTTTCTCACTGTCTGACTCTGCTGCCGTCTGCACCAGCTGCTGGCGGACCAGAACAGTGGGTCCTAGAATGCTGCCTTGGGGGACACTGATGTTAACTTCAACGAATACTTTAGCTTCAACCATAACAATACAAGAGAAAACAATAGATACAAACTCAAGGTTAATCACACCAAACTTGATTGTAGGAAATAGGACTTCAGCAACAGAGTGGTCAATGTCTGGAATACTCTACCTGACTCTGTGGTTTCTTCCCCAAACCCCAAAAACTTTAACCTTAGACTGTCTACTATTGACCTCACCCTTTCCTAAGAGGTCTGTAGGGGGGGTGCATAAGCGTACCAATTGTGCCTACCGTCCCTGTCCTATCGTTTCTTTTATTTTTCTTATATGTATCCATGTATTCATAACTATGTTTTTACTTATACCTATTATCTTGTAAGCAATTGACAAACCCAATAAAATATAAATAAATAAATAAACTGGTGCTGGGTTTAATAGAGCACTCCTTATTTTGACTACTTGTTGCCTGTTTGACAGGAATGCAGCTATCCATTTGTGCAGTGATCCAGAAATGCCGTAAGAGCATAATTTTAACAGTAGTTTGTCATGTACCATTGAATCAAAGGCTTTGCAGAAGTCTGTGTAAATTGCATCTATTGTTTTACAATAGACTGTATTACAATATACAATAGATGACAATGTGAGATTCTGCTGGATCGTACAGAATAAAAATGTAGAAGACTGTATTTGGTAGCATTTAGAAGGGGATGAGAAGGTCACAGAAACTGGAGCCCTTCTTGGCAGAACTTTATGCACAATTAACTTCATTTGGAAATTTCTTAGAACAGCATCCCCAAATCTTTCTGTTTCAGCAGACTGGTGGAGATGTGGTGGTGGGAGGTGGAGGGGGGAAGATTTTGTGTGTGTGTGCCACTTTTACAAATACATGCACACATAGTCGGCCGCCATTTCCATGCCCAGTTCTAAATGGGCTGTGGCCCAGCACCAGATCATCTTCAAGTCGTCTCCTGGCATTAAATAGGAAATATCTTCTAAAGTATCTCAGATGTTCCTCAGAATTTCAGCATATTCCTGTCCACTGAGGCCTTTAGCATACCAATTCGAGATTCAAGCCTCCTTTTTTGAAAAGCTTGTTTTTCCATGTCTGTTTACAATAGTTGATGTCTTCACGTTATTGGTGTTCTTGTACTGCTGTTTCACGATTCTTCTAACAGCTTCAGAAAAATTCTTTAAGGTCATGGACCTGAGATTTTGGACCTCTGACTTTCCAGGCACTCAGATGTTATGAGTGGCTCTTTAGGTTTCTGACGCTCTTGAATACATGTCCTGCATTTGAGCACCATTTCATTGGCCTGCTGACTGAGTCCTGGCCACCACACAGACTGCTTTCACTCTGGCTAAACTCAAAAGACCTCCCCTCTTGGAATAGCACTTAGCAAGAACACTTAGACTTATATACCATCTCATAATGCTTTACAGCACTTTCAGGGCTGTTTACAATGTCAGTTGATTGCTCCCAACCATCTGGGTCCTCAGTTTACTGACCTTGAAAAGATGGAAGGCTGAGACAACCTTGAGTCGATCCGGATCAAACTCCTGGCAGTGAGCAGAATCAGCCTGCAACACTGCATTCTAACTACTAACCACAGCTCCTTAAGTAATGGGAGAACAACACTGATAAGTGAGAAGGACATTCATTGGATCCTGGATCCCATTTGAAGCCTGGTTTCTCTGCCTGGCTTCTGGTCTGTGAGAATGACCTTGGGAAACAGGAGGAAGAGTTGCAGACTAGACAATCGTCATGCAAAAGTTATCTCTACCCATGGGGAAGGGGGAAGCAATCTGGGAAGCACATCAGAAGGGATCCTTCCTAGTCTTCTGGAAAGTAAAAAGAAAGGAAGGGAGAGATTTTTTTTCCACACTTGCAAGATTCTATTACTGTAAGCTGACAATAAAATGTAGTACTAATACTCATGGTGGTTGCTTCTTGCCTGGACTACCTCAAAGGGCTTATCCTTTCAAAATAAATAAGCTTTCTTAGATCCCATTCCTCCAAATTCCTCAGTAGCTGCCTATTGCTTCTTGCAAGGGAACCTGGCCATTGGCTTTAATGACTTTCTAAAAGTGCAACATCAGTTTTGAGTGTGTGTGTGTGTGTGTGTGTGTGTGTGTGTGTGTGTGTAATCAAATTCCTAAAAGAAAAAGAAAAAAACCAACCCGACAGCCTCCCTCCCTTTCAGTGGTTAATGGCTACCCTCTGCAAACATTTATTTTATAGCCACTTTGTGGATTGTTCCCTGGCATTTTAAGCTGGCAGGCAGTCATTTGAACCATGATATATGGAATCTGTGTTTGCCGGAACGAGGAGGCCTCTGTGTCTGCAGCTGGGATCTTTGTAAGGGAAGCAGCATCCACAGCACTGGAGTTCTGTCTCTGTTTACTCGCTGGAGCGCTTGGTCTGGAATTCTAAAACAGGAGGCAGGCCTGCGTGATGGCTGAGCAACGTACACCCAAGAAATAATTCAGCTGCAGTTCGAGTAAAGCTTGATGGCTGAAGCTCAATCCAGCCACAACAACAGGTGATGCATAAAAATGGCAACAGCATTTGGGGCTGCCCTTGTA
The DNA here is from genome assembly GCF_900518735.1 of Pseudonaja textilis. The sequence continues at coordinate 5,341,109 of NW_020769355.1, forward strand.
GAGTCTGCCAGGGCCATTAAAAACTTTTTGCAAAATGAGAGACCCTGTTAAGACACGTATTAGACTTAAATGTAAAAAAATAAGAAAAGGCGTACAGCCCCATACAACAAGCTTCAGTAAAACCAACAACGCAACATGTTACCTCCAGCAATTATATTTAGCAGGCCAAGACAATTCGAAGTATTTTCCTGCAGAAAATTTAACTTCATAATTTGTGGTAATAGAGGACTGTGTGATTCTGTGTGTGAGAGAGACACAGACAGACAGACAGACAAAGAGAAAGAGAGAATATGACATTTTGCGACCTAAGGCTAAGAATCAGAGACCTCATTCCAATTCCATATGCAAGAAGACAGCTAAGTTACAGAGGGAACTGTATCTCAGTATCAACCATCTAACAATCAAAAACTCTGCCATGGAATGTCACCTTCTCATGATAGTGGAGCTTAATGCCCCCGGTGCAGCCAAGGTCTCTGCGTTCAAGATCTGAGTGCTGTTGTGGGCTGGAGTTGAGCTCCCCTCCTTTGCTCCAGCTTCTGCTGGGGACATGGAAGGAACCCCAACTGGGCGTCTCCTGGGCAATGGTGATGTCAACAACTAATCCCTTCAACTCAGAAATACCTTGGTGCTTCTAACACGAATGTTTCTCCGCTCCTGGGAAAATGAAATATTTTGAGATATACTAAAAAAATAGGAATATTTCCCCTAAAAAGGAAAGTAGAAATTCAGAGAGGCAGAAACTCAGCCCCCCCCCCCCCCCCCATTTTTGTTAATGGGTGAATTCTACATAATAAAGGCCTCTGCCCATCCCACCACTTGGCCTGGGAAGACTGCATCAACTAGCACTCAGGTGAAGCCATGTGGTCCAGACAAAGCCTACAAAGTTAGCTAAAAACCCCACCCCTGGGAGTCTGATAGCCAATGGGATATATTTCTTGTACAGGAACAGGAAACACTAAGGTGAGGCCCAACAGAGGTTATAAAACTAAGGGTCTCTCAGCATTTCAGCCCTTTTCCTTCTTTTTTTCAGCCAAGGCATGTGATCCTGTCCACCATTAAACTATCTTTCCAAGCAGTCATCATGTTTCCAATGTCTTTCTTCCCCACTTGGAAGTGAACCCAGAAGGCTATTTCTTCCAACAAGTGCTATGCTATTCTAGCCAAGGTCTAGGGGTAGCATAGATAGGGTAGAGTTTTCCAAACCAGACAGGCCTTAACTTAGAAAATTGAAATAAGAACATTCCAACTATTCATTTCTACATCAAATTGAGACATTGTCTGGTTCAAAAGCTGCATCTGCTCTGGTTTTGGGGCATTACTAGTCTCTGAGGTCAAGGAATTGCAAAGCCGCTAGAAATAAGTCTCAAAAAAAGGGGGGCAGCCAACCAATGACAATCAAAAATCATGAAATGCAACTATGATTCAAACTCACTGAATTGTAATTTCCAAAAATGAATTGTAAGACATTTGAAAAATAAAATTTCTGGAATCAAATATCACTGAACAATAACTTATGGATCAGAGAAATCTCATAAACCAAGAAAGTAGGTTTTACAAGCATAGAAATTAATGAATTGGAATAATTAAAATGAAAGAAGGATTTGAAGCTGAACACGTACTACAAAAACAGTAGAACAAGTTGATTTTGATGCAGCCAATGAAAATTATGAACTTCAGAATAAGGAAACACAACTATAATTGTCTGAATATCACAATATTTTGGAGTAAACATTTTGGAATAAATGAAAGGAATCATAAAAACAAAGATTAACTCCTTTAAATTCTATCCAGAGAAAACATTTACATGGTATTTTACATGTGCAAATTTGGTTGGCAGTGGGGTGACTTTGGGCCAGTCACTCTTTCAGCCCAACTCATCTCACGGGTTGTTGTTGTGGAGAATTTAGGAAGAGGAAGGAGTATTATGTATGTTCACCATCTTAAATTATTTATAAGGTAATAAAGGTGGAATAAAAATCTAATAAATACATTTAAAAATCTATTAAAACTTCGGCTGGAAAATAAATCAGTATTAAGAGGAAAACATTTGGTATACCCAGTACAATGAAATGCCTACATGAATATCTGAGACAGAAAAACCTACAAAATTTAAAACAGCAAAACAACAAAAAATCAGAAAATAAAAAAAAAGTCTGAAATGCAATGCATTCTGGACAGCAAAACAATTGCCAAAGTCATGCAGGAATAAGATATCGATAGTAAATTCTAATAAAATTGAATGATCTCAAAGTAGAAGCCAGCAATTCTAGCAAATTAGGCAATTAAATAACATTATTTTTTCATAGCTTAATTGAAAATATAAAAATCAAAGTAAATGCCCTAAAAACAAAAGAGAAATACTGGTATTTTGGAAAACATTTGGTATACCCAGTACAATGAAATGCCTACATGAATATCTGAGACAGAAAAACAGGCTAAACCTGAACAAATGGAAAATACTGTGACAGTAGAAATAGAAAAAAATAGGCTTAGAAAAATGAAGAATTGGAACGCAACAGAATAAGATGAGTTGAGTAGATTTTGGTATGCATTGTAGACTCTCATCTTGCAAATAATTTCAGTCACGTGTTGCAGCAAAGTTCAATAGAGGACTGGCTCATTACAGATGAAACATTCATTATCATGAAAGACAAAACAAAAGCAACGCCCAACAATTTTTGTCCTAACAATTGTCTATCTACAACATTCAAGTTATGGACAAGAATAATTGCCAGTAAGATGTACCCAGTATCAAATAATTCATTATATTTTAGAGGAAATCCAAAAGTTCTAGATGTAGAAAAAATCAACCGTGGATTGCTATAATAGTATTTAAAAATTCTAAAGGTATAAAACAAAGCTTTACATGGCGTAGAGCAATAATGAAAAACATTTCCTACTACTCTATAATTGAATTTTTAAAATGATTGGAATCTTTTTATACCGATGAGAAAATTTTAACGTTTTTAAAAATGCATTTTAGAATAATGGAAAACAATATTGATGACAAATGTAGAAGAACTTGGAGAGATCAAATTCAGAAGAGGAATTTTTCTAGCAGACTCTGTTTCTATTGATGGCAATTCTGAATAAAACATTATTGAGTTATGAATTATCCAAACAAGAGGCAAAAGTCTTACGTTTGCTTTAGATGGATGATTTGAAACACTGTGAAAAATTCTCTAGAGAAATAAAATTGCTTTTAAATACAGTGATGACATAAGATTGGCATTTGGATTGCATACATATGTGACATTAGAAAAAAATTTAAAAAGGAAAAATAGAATATTCAGGTAGAATGGAATAATGGAATAACAATAAACTCAGATGCTAACAATTGATGAAAGCTATGAGTATTTGCATGTTTTAGAACCAAATTTTGCATGTCCAGATGAGGAAAAAACCCAGCTCTTAGTATGTAAAATAAGTTATAAAATAAAATGTGAATGCAAATGATCTAATCAGACAATTATTGTTTAGACATTCTCTACTACGCAGTAGATATTGCTGACTAGACATAAGCTGAACCAGATGCTTTAGATGGTAAAATCTGAAAATCTGCAACCATACATCTTACATTAAAGTTACATACATTATTTGGACTTTACATGGCAAATGGTGATAATGGCATATTGGAAGTGAAGCAGATATGTCGGAGGTGATCAAAGGTCTAAATCAATAGCTCTCAATCATGGTCATATAGATTCCTGGGGGCGCTTAGGTAGCCCCAGGTGAAAAAAATGTAACGGGGGACCATAATACATATGAGGAAGCTACAGAAAAACAAAGGGTACATTATGCAAATACTGCCTTTAAAAGAAATTTAAAAACATACCCGGTATGCTTTAATTACAAGCCAAGCATGTAAGTGGCAATCTTTTTCATCAGTAATGGGACTTTGGAGGGAGTACAGCAGCACAGAAGAAAGAAGATTAAAAAACACTGATCTAAGTAATTTAATGGCAAAGAAAATATGTTAATAAATGTTTATCGGAAAGCTGTTTTTAGTGTGGCAAAATCAAAGGTGTCATATAAAACTGAAGAGTTACAACTATAAATAAAAAAATTGGAAAATGAGTGAAAGAAATGGGAGGCAAGGGGAACAGTAATAAAATTTGACCGTGGCTTCAGATTGGATCACTCAAGAAAGAAACAGAAGCCTTAAGATTTAAAGCAGAGGAGCTAGCACAACCAACAACGAATGGCATCCAAGGTGAAACGTCAAAAACCAGGAAGCGAATAGTGAATGCAGATTGTGAAAATGATGAAACTGTGGATCACCTGGTAAGTGGCTGGAGCAAAATTTCCCAGACAGATTATGAAACATGACACGATCATCTGGCAAAAAATGGTACATGAGAATTTTTGTATGAATTTGATCTTCTCCCCAAAATACTCCAGAACAGGAGTCTCCAACCTTGGCCGCTTTAAGACTTGTGGACTTCAACTCCCAGAGTTCCTCAAATCAGCAAAGCAAGGTTGGAGACCCCGGTTCTAGAAAGACCATGTTAAAAAAATAAATCTTTTTGGGACTTCCAAATTGAGACAAACCAAAATCTAAGACAAATTACAATTGTTGTTTGTGAGTAGCATTTCAGTGATTAAAATGAATGTTTTACCTGGGATGGTATTTTTATGTCAAACAATATTGATACCGACAACAAGAAGATATTTCTGAGTTTGTATGGCAAGATTACAAAAATCAAGAATTGATTTTGACATTTGAAATTAGAGAGCAAGAAGATAAACAATTTTATATGATATGGGATTTGTTTTATCAATGGTTGCACAAAAGGACATGGTAATGTAATAGACTAGATAATTTTGTAATAGAAGTTTAATAGATTGATATAAAATATAATATAGACATATATAACCATTGGATGAAAGTACAATATAGATTTTAAAATAAAATTTGGAATAGCTCGTACAAAATGATTGAATAAATAGTTTAGTCATGGATGATTAATAACTGATAAATATATAAACATATGTTAGTTTGACAATGTGAAAATTTATATAAACTGTGAGTAATGACTATGAAAGGATAGCACAAAAGATTTGTAACCAACTGATACACTGTGTGTATATAAAATGGAAGATGGTTTTGTGTTTTTATGTTTTGTTTGTATATGTTTGTCTTAAAAAATAAAAACTTTAAAACAAAAACAAAAATCAAGAATTAAATCTCAATTGCTGCCAGATGCAAGAGGTGAGTTAGGATGACGTGATCTAAAATTGTACTTTGTTGCTTGCTGTCTGGTAGAGATGAAAGTATGGGTGACTTTGAGAAACAGGGTAGAAAGGATTAGAGATGGAAAGACATGATTTGAGATTTGGGTGGCATGGCTATTTATGGTATGAAAAATTTAAGTTTAACATAGATTTTTTAAATGATTTTATTAGGCATGTTATATTGAGGGCTTGGAACAGGTATTGTTCTAGCCTGTCAGCTGCTGGCCCCTCCAACAGCCAAATCAGATGAGGAGGAAATGTAGGAGTTAGGCCGATCCTTGGGAAGGAAGAGCCACCACTGCTAGCAAAGCAGAGGTGGTATTCAGCAGGTTCTAGCCAGTTCTGGAGAACCGGTAGCAGGAATTTTGATTACTTCGGAGAACCGGCAAATACCATCTCTGACTGGAGATTTTACAGTATCCTTCCCCTGCCACGCCCACCGAACCACGCCCACAGAACCGGTAGTAAAACAATTTGAATCCCACCACCGCAGCAAAGCCACACTCTAGCTCTGGGGATAAAAGGCAGGGGGTGGAGATGAATAGATGTGGTAGACAACTATTTGTCTTCTGGCAGGATGGACTTGTTAAGTGAGAGAGAAACTTTTTGTCAGGACTGCTGGTCCTCCTAATAAAGGAATAATTGAGTTAACTTCAGAGAGTTTGTCGTGTTTGGGTAGCTGGGCCAGAACAGGTATAAAGCAAAACTGACTCCAAAATTCCTCTTTGGCTGTTACCCAGCTTCAAATAATTTAACAACCAATTCTCTGCCTGGTTGCTGGGTGGGTGTGGCCATGGTGGGCATGGCCTAGTCAACCTCTTGCACCATCCTGGGAGAGAAAATGGGATGTGGAGAGCCGGTTTTCCACCACCACCACCCGGCTCCGGAGGCTCTCTGGAGGATGGAAATAGGCCCGTTTTCACCCTCCACGGGCCTCTGGGAGGCTCGTTTTCCACCTCTACAGGCTCCATGCGCCCCCTGCACTTACCTGGGATACAAAACGGGCCACATGGGGACTCCAGGGAGGGGAGGGGTGAGGGGCAGCCAGTCATCGGAACTACCAGTTCACCAAACTGGACATAAAATTAACATATGATTCATCCGAACCAGCGCAAACCAGCTGAAGCCCACCACTGCTGTCACCCCAAGAAATCTTTTTTGGACGAGAAATGATAGCTACCCAGCATGGTTGACCTATACTGATGTATTGACTTTTTTCAAAGAACTAAATTAAAAACTAGAGGAGGATTGGAAACAGAAGGTCATACTTGTCAATCGTTTGCTTATGTTCAGTTGACAGGAAGATTTAAGTTGGACAAGGAGACTTTTGATTTTACAAATGGGAAAACTGACTTTGAGTTGGATTTGTGTTCTAATGATGACCATGTTATTGCTAAGATGTATAATCTTCTGCTGAAAACGAATAGGGAAAATGAATATGTCAAAGCCTGTACAATGAAATGGGCAAAAAGTGGATATAATATAATGCTTGATCAATGGGAGAATATGTGGAGTAAAGGACTGAAATTTACACTGAATTATCATTTGAAAGAGAAGTTTTATAAGATGATGTACTCTGTTTTAAACAGCAACTTTATTTGGGACAGCTTACATCCTGCAATGATACCTACATCAAACACCATCTGCCTATCCCAGATCTTTAGGAAACAGTCATTAGGCGGACAAAAATGCCAAAACCAGAAATTTCACAATTGCTAATTGTGCATCCAACCATCTCCATCACCTTCATCGTCATCATAATAATACATCTTGAAATGTTTGGCAATCAAATTCCACATTATATTTGGAATATAATCTAGAAATGTGGGCAGTGAAGTTATTCTGATTCTGATCTGTAAGGAACAAAAAGTAAAATGGACATTGTGGCTAGAAATCAATAAGTGGCCTAATTAGACAAATGTTATTATTCATCTGATAGACTGATCCTAATTTATAGATTTTTTTTCCCCAAAAGAACTAATGTGTTTCTTAAATGTGACATTTTCTGCAAAATCAGAACACATACTCTCTCCCTCTCTCCCCCTCCCTCTCTCCCTTTCTCCCTCTCTCCCTCCTCCTGTGGTCTCTGTGCGTGAATTATGCTTTAAAAATAAAAGGAGGTCTCATTTGGCCACATCCCTTTGGAAGCCTGAAACTACTGCCCAAGCCTCTCGATTTAAACCTCAGATCAGATTGTGAGGACCCATCTTGGCAGCAAAACTGATTTTTGTAAAACAAGGCACAGACGGTCAAGGAAAAATCTTCGTAATCAATCAGGCCAATGATGGAAAGCATCTGAGTTCACAGTCAGGACAAGAAAAAGTAGGAATGAAGCAATCAACCACATGGTGGGGGGAAGCAAAATGGCAAAGCAGTGGAGTCCCCTGTTATTGCCTGTCTAACAAAACTACCAAATGCCCTTATTCCAAAGCCTGAGGTAATTATTATACAATCTACCAATGAAACATTAGGAAACATCTGGTCAAAATTTGGCCTAAATCACAACGAGTTGTCCATATCCTTTAGAGGAGGAGGATTGGCAATCTTAGCTATTCCGGGGCTGGTTGATAAATTCGGATCCATTTTTTTCCACCTGGTGTTTTTGCTTTCAGTCAGGTACTTAACAGAATAAGAGAGTTGGAAGGGACCTTGGAGGTCTTCCCCTCCAACCCCGCTGCTTAGGCAAGAAACCCTGTATAATTTCAGACAAATGGTTGTCCAATCTCTTCTTTAAAATGTCCAAATGCGCAGAAATGGATAAATTGACTTTGGCGCTAAAAAATAAAGACACTTCACTATACTACGATAGCTGGAATTGTTGGTATAATTGGATTGACCAAAGATAAATTATATATCATAAGGCATAAAAGAAAAGCATCAACCCATAATAACGAGGTAGCGATATAAGTAAAAAAACAGGTGTGGTTATATGACACAAGTTAAGGTTATGAAAACAAAAGAAGACCTTGCAAACTGTTAAAATAAGAATACTTTTAACCTTGTAACCTCCTTCTTTCTTTCTTCTCCTTTTCTTTTTCTTTCCTTTCTCAAAATTTTTTCCCTCTCTGCCTCTCCTCTTTTCTTTCTTTTTCTTTCTTTTGCTTATTTGTGTATGTATTGTGACTGGTTTTAATTGTAAAAATTAATAAACTATATTTTTTTAAAAAATAAAATGTCCAGTGTTGGAACAGCCTAAGCTTCTGTCCTCCCACTGATGAATTATTCTAACTTTCTGGAAGGTTCTCCTTACTTCTAGGTTGGTTCTCTCCTTGCTTAGTTTCCATCCATTGTTTCTTGTCTTGCCTGCAGGTGCTTTGGAGAGTAGGTTGACTCTCCCCACTTCTTTGTGGCAGCCCTTTAGATACTGGAACACAGCTACCACGTCACCCCCGGTGTCCTTCTTTTCATTAAACTAGACACACCCAATTCCTGCCGTTCCTACTTGGGGGCTGCTGTGCCTCACGCTTCCCACCACTGACCTACAGAACTAGGGAACTGATAACAGGATTCAAGGGCAAGCATCTTGGTTGGTTGCTTGGCAACTGTAGGATGCAACATCTGGCTCAAAAAGCAGGTAAGAGTCAGCGGAGAAGGCAGCTGTGCCCATGTTGCTAGGCAAGCGGGGGGGGGGGGGGGCAGAGAGTCTTTTCTTGAAAAAAAGAAAACTACAAGCAGAACTGCGGAGCAGAACAGTTGATTTTTTTTAATTATTTGAAGTGTGTTTTATATCTAAACGTAGCACAAGACCTAATTTCTTCGCTGCAATAAATCTCTGAAGTAGATTGAACTAAGAGAGAAGGTCGGGGTCAACACCAGTCCCTGAGCTTCAACAGCTAGCTAGGGGAAGAGTTGAATCTGCCTCTCTGTTTCACTGCATTCCTGGACAAAATCACTTTCGTTAATGCAAATTCCCACAATTGTTCTCTCTCTCTCTCTCTCTCTCTCTCTCTCTCTCTCTCACACACACACACACACACACACACACACACACACACACACACACACACACACACACACACACACACACCTCTGGGATCCCTGCTGCAGAAACCAAGGCACCCTCTCTCCTCTCGTATTTTTCTGTTGAACAAGAAAAGCAGTTTCCTTATCTATTTCATTTTCTTTCCCTTGCAGCGAAACACTAATACAATGAGATGATGCGTGCGATAGGCATGTTTTTAATCTCCTATTTGGGGGCCCGTTTCCTCTCGGCTGCTTGGAGGGATCGTTGGTCAAAATCAGGAGGTGAAGATGGGCCATGCATCAGCCCCCCCGCCCCCAAAAGAGCATTCTGATGAAAGGGCCGGAGGGGTAAAGCCACTGAACTTGTGCCCTTTCAATTCTGCCTTGACCACAACCGCACTGCATCATTTCCGGGTGGCTGTTTTCCCCCTCAGTCAGTACAGGAAATCCTCAGCTGACGACCCCACAATTGAGCCCAAGATTTCTGCTGTTAAATGAGACATTGGTGAAGTGAGTTTTATGACCTTCCTTGCCTCAGCGGTAAAGTGAATCACTCCAGTTGATTAGCTGGTAACCTGGTTGTTAAATGAATCTGGCTTCCCCATTGACTTTGCTTCTCAGAAGGCTGCAAAAGGGGGTCACATGACAGCAACGGTCGTAAATATGAACCCGTTGACAAGCATCTGAATTTTGATCGCACAATCATGGGGATGCTGCAAAGGTGGTAACAGTGAAAAATGGTCATAAGTCACTTTTTTTTCATGGCCATTGTAACTTGAATGCTCACTAAATGAACTGTTGTAAGTCAAGAACTACCTGTACACTTATCTCTTCCCCTACTTTCACCGAGGAGTTGGACACATTTTTACATTGTTTTTCTGGCTGGTGTTGGCTTTGACCAAAATCAGCAGATGTTGGAACTAGAATCTCTCCATTCTTCGGGAGAACAATTCTTCTAAGGCAATCAACAAGCCCAAAAGGGGAAAAAGACTCCAGCAAATTGTCTCCACCAGCAATCAGCATAGATTAACTCCAAGGTTAACTTCAGACCAACAATCAAGTAAGCAACACCCCAATCAAGAAACTGCCAAAGAGCCGTCAATAAACAGCCCAATCAAAGAATGTCTAAGACCGCCCCCACCCACACAGACAGACCAGACACCAGAATATAAACTGACAGCAAACACCACTCCTTACTAGCACTGATTATGTTACCTAGTTTGGGTAATGAAATGCCTGCAATGATACTACCAAGCTCAGAAGAGCACCAAGGATCTCTCATTTCAATCCTAAACTGCAAATATTCTCCTTTATTAATTCTTCTAAGAACCAGGAATGATGGCAGCTCATAGCTGTTTAGGCAGTTCTTCGCTGCTATCCTTTCTCTACGAAGCTCCCTTGATGTTTTGATTTTACTACCAATGCGTCAATCTGGGAATCTATTTTTTTTTCAAAGAATTGCATGTCAGTCAGCCATCAATCATGACGTTCACCTCTTATCGCTTTGAACTAATTACTTATTGAACTCGGGCTTTCCTCAAAGGCCTATCACAAATATGTGAAATTGTGTGCGATATACACACGCAGGGTATTGTCGCAAATATCTTTTGCCACTAGTTATATGAAAGCCGCAGCTGGAGCCAATTGCTTTATTTCCTACCACAATTGATTCTTTCACATCTCCTCGCTTGCAGTTCTATGCCACTCTCTCAGGTACAGGCGATATAGATTGGAAGTTTAATAAAAGGCAGGCAATTACATGAAGCAACATTCAAGTCACATTTCTTTTTCCCTAAGAAAATGGACACTGGATTGTGCAAGTACAATCACGATTTAATGGCACACTCCCTCCACTTAAAACTTATGTGCAAATCAAATTACAGCTCTATAAAAAGCTATTCTCCCAACTTCCCTTCTGCATTGCCAGTGACAGGCAGGGATTTTACAGCCTGGCAGGATACAAATAATGAAGCCTTACATATGATTCAATTCCTCCTATTAGTTGGAGGAATTGGACGTGCCTTGTCTCCTAAGAGAAGCAAAAGCAGAGAATGCAATTCTGTTGGGTTCTGCTTCAAAGAAATGTCCCATTAGTGCCTTGAATGGTGATAGGCATGCAAAATGGGTCTTTGGGGAATCACACAGCAAATCCATGGTTAGCGTATAGTTCTTAGACTTAAATATTCAGAGAGAACTATTGTCCATTACTGTATCCAAAACAAGATGGATACAAATGACCAAAAATCTAAAATCATGGATTTTGCTAAGATACCAAACCAAGCAACTTAGATAACTAAGAAGAACAATACTGAACAGGTGCAATCTGTTAAGTATCTAGAAGTAGTATTTTAGGATGGAGGTCCCGGAAAAGCCATGGTGAATAGATTAAGCAAGTGGCATCAAAATCTACATAGACCAACTTTTTTTTACTCCAAAGAAGGTGAATTGATACCTCTAGCAGTAAAGCTTTTTGAATCTTAAATACTAGTCCAAATACTCTATGCAACTTGAGTTGACCCACATAGTAAGAAAAACATCCTCGAGACAATACTGTATAAGTAAGATTTTACTAGGTGAATCACAGGCCAGCCCCAATCCAATACTCAGGCCAAAATTGAACCTATTGCATGGAAAGTATCAGTGAGATACTGGTTAACGATGTTTTTTTTTTCTTTCTCACTGCATTGTTATTGCTAGTAAATAGCTGATAAATGTAACTGATAAATTATCTTTCACTATGGACAGAAGTCAATAAAGCAGAGCTGCCTATAGATTCCTTAATTAGGACTATATTCAGGCTAAAAAGCTTGATGCTACCAAGATTAGGTGACCTTGAATATCCTTCTGAAGTCAGCTCACAGTCTCAAAGCTTCAGATGTATGCTAAATCCAGGCTCTTGGGAACCTGCAAGGTATGTGTATACTTTTATTTCCTTTATTTATACTTTTATTTCCTTTTATTTCCTGGAAAAGATTTTGGGGGGGCAAGGATTACATCCTTCCATCTCCACTCTTATTTGACAGGTGTGTTAATATTCTTCTATCTGAGCACATTTTCACTTGTGATTCCAAGAAAAACAATATCATTCAACAAGTCCTTTTCATTATAACACTTATCATGATCTTCATAAGGACATCATAACTTTCTTTTAATAAGTGCACCTGGGAGAATTGATGGTTTTATATCCATTTTTTTTCCCTTCAGAGTCAAATTGTGAAGCCACTTGCATGGCTGCTAAATTTATTCTTGTAGCAGTTAAAACAAGGGAAGCTCTAACATCAAACATAACCTGATAATCTTTCTCTTTCTTTTCTTTCAATTGTTTGAGTTTCTTTGGGTGTTTCTAAGGCTAATCTTTCATCAGGTATCAGATGTGGAGGATATCATGAAAGACAACATGTATTATTTAATATTCAAACATACTGGCAGGAATGTTTGGCAAACTCCACCTACAAGCTTATAGACAACAACATCCTGATAATATTTGAGGTTAGCAAATAGTGGGGACAATGGAGAATGAATGGATGGATGGATGGATGGATGGATGGATGGATGGATGAATGAATGAATGAATGAATGAATGGCCAAGTGTGATTAGACACACAAGGAATTTGTCTTGGTGCATGTGCTCTCAGTATACATAAAAAGAAAAGATACATTCGGCAAGAATCATCAGGTACAACACTTAATGATAGTCACAGGGTACAATAAGCAATCAAATCATACTAGGAAACAGTCAGTATAAATCATAAGCATACAAGCAACAAAGTTAGTCATACAGTCACAAATGGGAGGGGATGGGTGATAGAAAATCTGTAGGTTGAACTGGGAATAATTAGTAAATGGGAAACTAGAAATATGGCAAATCACTTGGTTTTTACTAACAGCCCCTGCTTACCACAAATCATACTATCACATCACAAATTGAGAAGTTTCCAGCCAGGACTGCAATGCCTCCAACTGCCTTGAACTGCCATGTGAACAGAGCAGATGGAGTTCCTAAAATGAATGGAGTTTGGGGATTTGTCAGCAACTCAGGACATAGGTTGAAATGTCCTTTGGAGCAGAGAGAAGAGAGATATAAAAGGCCTTTTTAGGATGCTTCTGCTTCACTGGTTGTTTCTCAGGATGATTCAGGACAGCCTTCCTCAATCGGGTAACCATCTGTCAGGTCCAAGGAGACAACACAGCAAAATTGAGTTGAATCTTTTATTTGCTTACACCTAATGGGCAGGATCTTGCCAAACGAAAAATATAAGTTTCTAACCTACTAGATATACCTGAGAGATGATAGAACATGGCTTTCCCCCACTCCAGTTCAGACAGCACAATCTCTTAACCCAGGTTTGTTCTTAGGAAAGCACTGCATTGCCAAAAGTTTCTCTCTTCTGCTCTTCCAGATGCACATTCCATCATACCACCAGATACGTTGTTGGAACTGAAAACCCTGGGAGTCCCTGCTGGTTTCTAGAATGTAGAGTTCTACAGACTGAGAAGGTATCAGGCATGGGGAGCCAGATCTAGGGCTTCCCCTGAATGGAAGAACCAAGTTCTGCTGTGGAAGCATCTGTGGCTGGGCACACTGGACCATGGCCATAGATGCAAGGACAACAGGATCCTTTCATCCCTTGAATATTTGTCTCGGCCCATCTTGCTTAAGAGAACCAAAACATTATTTTCCTCGTGTAGCTATGAACTTAAACTTCTGATTAAATATGAACAGAAAAAGTGGGGGAGGCATAAAAAAGAAACAGAAGAAAAATGGGAACCGCAACCTCAAAATATGTACTAAATTATATACTTGCTGATAGAGATTCAACAAGGGAAGTCTTGCCCATAGTGAGTACAAGATCAACAGAAAGTGTGCAATTGAAGCTGGACCTAATATAATCCACTAGATCAGTGGCTCCCAAAGTGGGCGGTACCGACCCCTTGGGGGACGGTGGGATGCCTTAGGGGGGCGCTAAGGGGCAAGGGGGCCAGCAGGAGGGCGCTAAGAGGCAGCAGGGGTGCGTTCGAGGTGCCGGCCCCGCAGGCTCACTGACTGCCGGCCCCGCAGCCCATTGACTGTTTCATCGCTCCGTAGCCAGCGCCTCAAATGCAGAACATGCACGTGGTGAGCCTTGCCAAGCCGGGGGGGGGGAGAGAAAGGTGGGAGGTGGCAGAAAGGGGGTGCCTTAACTTGCAGGCTGCCCTCTCTGGTGGAAGCGGAGGAGGCACGCCAGAGGGCCCAAAAGCAAAACCCTCCCAAGGCACGCAGTGGAAGCGGTGGGTGGTCTGGTATTAGGGCCCCCTTCCCCAGAGGAGAACAAGGGAGCGTGAAGCGTCCGCCTGGCATCCGCCTCTCCAGCCAGCCAGGTTTGTGCACAGGATGAGGATAGGCACAGTTGCGGCTCTCCAAGCCACGTGGCTCGGTCGGTTCAGCTTTATGTGGCTGTCCCAGACCTAGAACCTAGCTTCCCTCTGCAGCCTGGTTCTTTCGACAGAGCCCTGCACTTGCTTGCTTGCTTGGTTTCCAAGCGATCATTCCCTCCGCCTCCGCCGGTCTCGCCTGCTTCCACACACCTTCCTCTTCCCGGGCGGAGCGTAAAGATGGGCGGAATGCTTCCCCAAAGTTGGAAGTCTCTGAGCGTGTGCAGAGTACCTCTCCTTGCTTGGCCCGATGGAAGTGGACCTTGGGTTGAAGCAAAGAGGGTGAAGTCGGCCGCATCGCAAAAGTTGGCATTGCAAAATTGGATGCCAAAGAAAGAACTGGAGCAGGGGGCTGGAGAAAGGGCAGAGGGGCAGCTGCATTAAGGAGCAGGAAGATCTTAGCCATGGTTTATTGACTAAGGTGGAATAAAACAGCATGCTAAACTCTAAACCAGAATGGCTGGGTTGATATATTCAGCCTGTGTTTCTCAACCTTGGAAACTTGTGTGGACTTCAATTCCCACTCTGGCTTTGCTCTACATTCCCAAAGTGCCACCGCTGTCGCATTCTGTCTGTCTGTCCGTCCACCCATCCACCCATCTATACATCCATCCATCTATCCAAAAGGTCTGCCTGCCTGTCTGCCTTCCTGTCTTTCTGTCTGTCTATCTACCTACCTACCTATCTACCAATATAGATCTATCTATCTATCTATCTATCTATCTATCTATCTATCTATCTATCTATCTATCT
>NW_020769355.1:5362204-5388241 GCF_900518735.1 Pseudonaja textilis
GTTGCACTCATGCTCTGGTTCAGCCTCTCATTGCTCAAACTTAACACAAGGTTTGGGCCACAATACAACCTGTGTTCCTACATTCATACATTAACCTATATTACAAAGACCAAAGGGGGAAAAAAAACGAAGATACTGCTTATTACAGCATGATGTTGGAATGCTTTTGATAAACCCAACTGGTTGACTTTATTATTATTTATCTCTTCCTACTAGGTCAGCATGGCAGCTACACAATTTCTGAGATACAGTCGGTGAATATAAATACTTTGTTTACTGGGCCACTGGCTCTTCCCCTGTAGTCACTGGGGGGTCAGTTTCCTGTGAATGTTTTATTGCAAAGGAACTTTAAACAGTTCACATGTAATGTGTGTGTGTATGAGACAGACAGATCTCATTACATTTCATAGTGAATACGCTTGTATGTGTGTGGGTGGGGGGAGGTACGTTTTAGCAAAACTTCAAATGCAATATCAACCCAAATGTTTGTAAATGAAGCAAAATTTCATCAGATGCCAACCAACCAGATCTGGGTAAGTGCAGTGTCTTTTGAATTTTGCATCAGCCGGAGAAGTGGGTTGCGTGTGACAAACTGAAGAGCATTTCTGCAATTGGAATTGACTGGCTGTTCTTCCTCCAAAACTTTCAGAAGGTCTGAGAAACGAGGTCAACAAAAAAGTGAAGAAATCCATGAAGACGGTTTAAAAAGTCAGCGTGGCAGCTATCGCTCCATGATCAAAGCTCCACATCTTTTGTACGTGCCTCAAGGTCACACATGCATACAGAGGGGTGGGGCTTAGATTACACAGTCACAGCCACCATCTGGATTTTTTAACACACACCCCCACCCCCACACCCTGCCCTTCTCATAAGTGCCATTGGTAAAATGATAAATAATGCAATTAAAACAGCTATAGCAGGGGCGAATAAAATAGCGGTATGGAACAGCACTTACTAACTTGGCCAAATCTTTTCAAGTATAGGAGAATTTGCAATAGCCAACTCACTGAGACCATCTTGCCACGGTCAACTCGCCACGGGACAACTTGCCCCAGACAATTCCACGCAGGCTAATTCACTGCGATAAACGTCAACTGCTACTGACATTATTCCCATTGACAAAAATAGAAATAACGTCGAAGAAACAGGGCAGGATAACATTTATCCTACTGAGTTATCCCACTTGGAATTTTCCATGGCAAGTTATCCCCTCAGTGAGATGGCCACGGCGAGATGACTGCAGTAAATTGATCGTGGCAAATTGTCCCGTTACGAGTCTCTTCTTCCATTTCTGCTCTGTATCACTTCAACATTTAGGACTCCAGACTCACTTCTAGGCAACTGTGGTTAGGATGTCCTGTTCAGGTGTAGGTCAGCTGATGTTTCTTGAGATACGGGTGAAAGACAAGCCTCGAGTTAGAAGGGAGGTGCACAGACGTGACTGTGCCATTTTTAAACCTTTGTGATGAGATGCTTCTGCAAAAGATTGGCTTGATGTGTATTTCGCTGATGTCACACTTATCCTTTCAAGCAGGAATGGGAGAACCTGTGGCTCTTTAGATGTTGCTGAACGACATCCTCCAGCAGGCAGAGCCAAAGTCCATTGTTGAGGGATGCTGGTTCAGCAATATTTTTAACAACAGATTTTTCCACTTCCAGTTTGAGGAGTTAAAACCAGGGGAGGGATTCTACAGATTTGCACCTATTCGCTAGAACTGGCTGTTGACATTCTAAGCAGTTCAGAGAACTGGTTGTTAGAAGAAATTACTGGCCTAATCCTGTAAGGAAGGCAGGAAGGAAACATTCTGGTGTTGCTTACAGAAACTGCCTCTCTGTCAGCCTCAAGATCTCTTCGGCTACCCTAACTGCTATCTATCTCATTTATCTCTCCCATATCCTATCTACTGTATCTTCTCTACTGCTAGGCTTAATTCTTTCGGCTGTCATTAGCAACGGGGGGAGGGGTAATTGTGGGGGGAAGAGAGCTGGAGGTGTTTTGCATTCCTTTACTGTGGATAAGCAAAAGGAGGGGGTGTATGATTTCTTTTTTTCAACTTTCCATTTCCTTGCTAACTTCTATCCCTTTTTGCGCAGCTGCGAAGTCTTATCAAAATATGTCAAGGTCAACGGACAGAGGCCTCTTTACCACCTGAAGATGCCCACATGATCATATTCAGAACTTTTAATTGGAAGAGACTTCTGGACTTTGGGGGGGTGGGAACAATTCCATTCCTTTGTATATGTGATCTGCGCGCCAAATTCTCAGTTTCGGAATTCCATCTGTAGCTTCCACTTTAATTTCCAGTAAAAGAATAACTTTGCTCTGATCCATGGAGTCTGGGTATTTCTTTCTTGGATTTTGAAGGGAGCACACACTGACACTCTCTGTTAACCCTTATTACGTTTTTGGCAGGACTAGATTTCCTGTCTCTGGAACGTCTCTGGAGTTTTTTTCCCCTCCTTTGCTGGTACTTTGCTTGTGTGGAGTGACCATTCAAAATTACAATGGCACTGGAAAAAGTGACTTATGACCATTTTTCACACTTATGACTGTTGCAGCATCCCCAGAGTCATGAGAGGCCAGGCGAGGAGATGTGTGCCTCGATGTGAGTGATATTGAGTTGGCCACACCCAGCCAATAACATGACTACCAAGCCATGTCCATCCAGTCAAATGATCACCAAGCCACCACCACCACCTAAGCCACCCCCACAGAACTGGTTGTTAAAAAATTTGAATCCCACCCCTGGTTAAAGCATATGCGGCCCATGAGGGATAGGATCTGAACCTGGAATTATACTCTTCAAATGCCATAAATCAATTCAACATCTCAGCTGAATGCTGACTACATTGTTTTCAAAACTCTTTTAAAAGCCAGGGCTGCTGGTGCCAGATGCTTATTGCTTGGGTATGCAGGGCTGCCACCAAAATCCCCTCTGCTCCAAAAGTCCAATAAGACTGTCAATCTTCTAAAGCCTTGATCTCCCATTAGCTACTTTGGCAACTTTCAACTTCTCCTTTAGAGTTGTTGCTCATGTTTTTCTCTCGGGTCCTTCTGTTGGTGAACAAACAGAAGGAAGATAGAAATCTATTCTTATTCCAGATAGTTCTGTCTCCGTCCTTCTTTTTCTAGCCACTTGCCAGCACTGGGGTCTGCTTCAAAAGCCATTCTTTCTCTCCTCTGTATTCACAGAGTCCCATTAAGGCTAATAAAAATTGACCCGGTATTTTTCAATTTAATGGGTTGTGTTCATCACTCACTCTGCCAAATTGTCCAGTCTGTTTTCCTCTTCAAATCTCTGTGTGTATTGGGAAGCCTAGATGTGCCTCGAGGAGGTCAAACTCGCAAGTTAGTCATTGTCACCTTTTCAAGCCATCATGACAGTGCTTTGGGATGGTGATAAATGAAAGAATCATTGCAATCTGCACTAGAAACACAAACGTGCTGTTTTTAATGGATCAGGGCTGTTGTTGAAGACATTCAGAAGAACCCATTTTGCACACAAAAGGAGAAAAAAAAAGGGGTGCGGGAGAGAGCGGACATAAAACATGAGATGCAACCACATTCTTCCTGCAGCCCTTTTAAAGCAAAGATAACTTTTAAAGCAGAGCTGATACAAAAAAAGATTGAATCATTTAGCTACAGCCTTTTCAAAGACTTTGCTATTTATGGCAAAGGATAGACTCTTTATTCACTTAAGCAGGCCCCAGGTAGTCTAGATGGCAGTTGATCTGGGAAAACATTAACGTAGTTCCCCGCAAAGACTGATCTTATACTTCAGTTGGATCAAAATGGCTACCACTGGGTCTTTGTTGGCAATCATGTAAGAAAGTTAAGTTGTCCTATGGTTAGCAAATGGTCCATGGGAAGGAAAAGAAGAGAAAACCCACCAAAATGGCAATATGAAACCAGAAACAAACAATATAAAACAAACATTTATTCAACTAACCCTAAAGTAGTTGAACGGATCATTTGGCAAATGATCAATGGTAAGGTGCACAAATCACCAGCAAGATAAATCTACACTAAGCAAATTTAGCTCATTCCGCCAACACTGATGCTTGGTCTTCATGTGACCAGTGAAATGTTGTATGAACAAGCCCTGTGAACTTCAGTGAGTTGCCAGTCAATTTCTTTTAACCTAAATTTGCAATGATAAATAGGGGGAAGATATAAAAATGATGTTTTAAAATACCTGAGTTTTTCTCCACTCACTTATTGAATAAATGTGCACGAATCCACGTCCGAGTAAAAATAACAAGTTGGATCTCAGCCTAATACAATATAATCATGAAATATGATTGAAAGATTTTTAAACTAATGATTTATAACATCTTACAACATCTCCCCAGATATCACTGTGATGATAGATCACTGATGAAGACAAGATTTACATTACCACTGCTCTGGTTGGTCGATAAATCAATGTTAATCACTAATGAGCCAGGATTTAACTCGGTACTCTAAAGGCAAAAGGCATTATTTTAGGTGAGGCCCAGGTAAACTAGACTGCCTGAGAAAAGGCATTCTTACTATTTGCATATGAAGGGAGATTTTCACCAAACTATGGCATCTTAGATTAAAGAAACACAACTTTACTTCTCACATACATAAGGGAAAACCAACTATAACATCTCTCTAAGGCAGGGGGTCCCTCACCTCTGAGCTGCAGCCCACTAGTGGACCTTGAGCCATTTGGAACCGGGCTACAGAAGTGGTGGGCAAGCTGTGCACACGCCAGAGATGGTATTATTCAGCAGGTTCTGACCAGTTCTGGAGAACCGGTAGCAGAAATTTTGAGTAGTTCGGAGAACCAGCAAATCCCACCTCTGACTGGAGATTTTGCAGTATCCTTCCCCTGCCAGGCCCACCAAGCCACGCCCACAGAACCGGTAGGAAAAAAAAATGTGAATCCCACCGCTGGCGCACGCGTATCCCCACTTGCGTGAACAGTGGGCGAGCACCTGCGTGCATGCGCCATTCGCTTGCCTGCTGCTGGAGCTGCACGCGTGTGCATGCTTGCCCACCCACCGCTCGCGCAGAATCATCCCCTCTTCCTCCTCCCCCAGAAAGGTTGGGGAAGTCTGCTCTATGCAGGGGTGGGCTTCAAAAAATTTAGCCAAGGGTTCTCTGCCCAGTTGTTGGGTGGGCATGGCCAGGATGGATGTGGCCTAGTCGGCCTCCTGCACCATGAGGGGGGGGGCATTTTTGCCTTTCCCAGGCTCCGGAGGCTTTCCTCGATCCTTCGGGAGGGCGAAAACGGCCTCCTCAGGCGCCAGAGACTCTCTGGAATCCAGAAACGGGCCCATTTCTGACCTTCCCAAAGTTCTGGGAGGCCCATTTTTCACCCTCCCTAAGCCCCTGCACTTACCTTCATCCAAAACGGGGCACGTGGGGATTCCTGGCAGGGGAGGGAGGAGTGGGATTTGGGGGTTCTCCGAACTGTACATAATCTTAGTTAGGGTCTCTCCCCGAATCCCTGAGAACCCCCAGCAGCCCGTCCCTGGCTCTACGGGACCCTTCCAGGTATAATTTGTATATCTCCTTCCAATGTCAGGTGGTGATGGGTGGCTTTTCCTTGGCTTCCAGTATAAATCTGTCCATAGCTTGCTTGGGAGCGTTTCACCACCTGTATATTAAATCAAGGCCTAGTTGTTCCTTGCCAATCATAGAATATCATAAACCTTCAAATCCTAGATGGAGCTCAAAGAGGAGCGAACACTCCATCTCCTCCTTCAACTCTTGTTGAGGAACTCTCCTAGAAAAATTGAAATATTAAAAAGGCCTAGGAAATATTAAAAAGGCAGAATATTTCCTCTAAAAAGAGTAGAAACTCAGAAGCAGAAACTCACCCCAGAAGCAGAATCTCACCCCCACCTTTGTTAATGGGTGGGCCATTAAGGCCTGGGCCAGAATACTTTACATAACAAGGAAGTCCAGGTAAAGCTATAGCTATTGCCAAAAGCCCTTTTAAGGGCATAATCACCCAGCAAGGCTAGACTGAACCCAGAAGGATATTTCTTCCAACAGAAGGACTCTGTCTTTTTCATCCCACTAATGTTTGTCTGTCTGTCTGCACTTTCCTTTCCTTTTGGGTCTATACCCCCATACTTCCGGAACTAGGCACTGAATGTGGGAATGACAAGTGGCTTAATCAATCCGCTCCCGGAATGTTAAAGGAAAATATTCCAATTGCCAATGAAGAAAGTTATCAGAATAGGACAAATCCTATTCAAACAACTCCTGGCTCCCTTATGCTGCTTTCTTGGAGGATTGAATTGGGTGGGTAGCAGCCCTGCCAGGGGGTAGAGATTCATGTGGTGGTGGTCATTCTTGGCTTTGGGAAAGAGAAGTGCTTCCTTGAGAACGTAACCCAACTCATTTCCCAACCGGCGCTAATGAGAGACACATGCCCTGTAAAAAAAAGATGCTTGTTACTGGTAATTATTGCAAACGTTGAGCACTGGGTGCTTGGATTCAGGGAACTCCGTAGAGCTATCTTCTGAACAGACATGCGGGGGCCTGCATTGTGAGAAAGGCTGATTGCAAAAAACAAAATAGACCCTCAGGCTGCTCAGCCATTGGAACAGAGAACAGTGTCTCTCTCCCCCACCCCCCCAAACCCCCACTAGTTTCTATATTATGCAACCTTAATGAGCTTCACATAAAAATGCTTCTCTGCTGACCTTCTCTGCACCAAGCAGCAATAATCATTTCCAAAGATTCACATGATCCCTTTCAAAATGCAGAATATGGAATACTGTCTTTTTCCCCCCCATTAAAATAGCTTCGGATCCTATTAGGATTGGCTCAGAGGCAGGTTTGATATCAACTATGACGGAATCCTGTCATTTGGACTGACCAGTCAGGGGTTGTTGTGTTTTTTTTTTTGCCAGAAAGAAAATCCTGATGTTCACCCTAGTGTGTGTGTGTGTGTGTGTGTGTGCAGAATCCCTGCTAGCTTTTCATACAGAGTAGGAAAAGAAACAATAATTAGCTTGGGTTTCCCCACCCCACCCCTCCCCCACCAGCTAAGCTAACAAAGGGAGAGTAAGCCTGGGCGTTCTTGGTGCAGCTGTGTGCTTCAATCCCAGGCTTGGCAATTAATTGGGAGGCAATTTTTAATTTTTGATTAAAGCTTTGGTTGGTCGTTCTACTCACTGAAGCGTATCGTTTTTAAAAAGTAGAGCTGGCTGATTCAACAGATGGGTATGCACAGAAAAGGGTGTTCTGTTCTTCCTTATCGAGAAGGCTTCCGTCCAGGCGGATAGATTTCTCTTCATTCTTTTCTTGTGGAATTAGATTGCACGATGCCTCCTCCTTTCTCCACTCGTTGATCCGGGGAGAAGATTTGAACTGACATAAACAATAGGGTTTTGGTTCTGGAGATTTCTAACTTGCTTGGCGTTTTGATTACCGTCGTGGTCTGAATGGGATCCCATAGGCTGATAGGGATAACAATAAAAACAGATGCAAAAGAATGAAGATGGCTTAAATGTGTGGTGTGAACCCAACTATTGTCTTGGCATCTGTAAACTGGGTCATCCAATCAGTGTAGTTATTATGGGCAAGGCAAGTTATGTGAAAAGAATTGTGTTTTTCAGCAGGGATTTTTATATAGCCAGCGGTGACCAGGAAAATAATCACATAACTGTAGATGTTCATTTTATTATTTTTGCTCTAAAAATATTGTTTATTCTCCTGTGAATGCCTTCAGCATCAGGGCTGCAAAAGCAAACTCAACTACATTTGCTGTAATGATAATGGCACTATAATTTAAGCAGTTTTGAAGCAGCATATCATTACGAGTTTTTCTTTCCTCCTTTCTTGAATTAATAGAGTTTGTGTTTATATTCAGTTCTAACATCGAGGATTGTGAAGCAGTTATAAAGTATAAACTGAGAATGGGAACATCAGGAAGGAAAGAAATGTTAAATTTGATCTTTCAGGGCTGACCACCCGAAAGACAATTAAATCCAACTTTTCAAAATGGTCTAACTGCAATTTGAGGGTTCTTTTAAAATCCTCTGCACTTGGAATTTCACCCAGTGGTAGCAACAAGGAATGCTTAATGCACAACTCCACCTGTTGAAACAGCTTTAGTTATTTCCCATCCTTTGTGCCTTTGTGAGCGAGACACTTTTAATAGATTCAGCTTTAGAAATAATTCCAGCATCGGTCATGATCTCCCTCCTAGCAGCAATTTCATATTGCTTCTACTATTCTATTGCATCTGCTCAATTTGGGTTTTACTCCTGGCACAATTCAAGATGGTGTTTTTAAACCTTAGGATTGAAAATAGCTTGGAATTTACATGATGATGAACTAGACCAGAAAACCTGATCATGGTTGGAAGCTGCAATTAAAAAAAAAAAAAAAAACTTTGGGAAAAACTAAAATATTGGATTTTTATTTTTAATTTTGCTACTTTTTTTTAAGGGAGTTTAACCTTTACCAATCTCTAGAGAAATTGCCAATACATCTTGATCGACCTTTGGACTCTTCCCTGATTCCCATCAGCAGACCTTTATTTCTTATATAGACAGTGAAGATATAATAAGATATAGGACTTTTGATTTCTCTCGAAAGGCTTTCAATCAGTGCCCTGGATCCAGTGAATCACCAGTGTGTGTTTTGCCGCACATTTTGCTGAGAAAGAGAAGTTGAAGACAACTTTGTCTCTCCGTTTCCTTCCTCCAGGCACCCCTTTTTGTCTTTCTCTTTCTATCTCTTGGGAAGGATGAGCACTAAAGAGGGCCGTTAAAGCACTATAAAGCGGTATATAAGTGTTCTTGCTAAGTGGTATTAGAGCTGTGGTGGTGCAGTGGTTAGGATGCAGTACTGCTGGCTAATGATTAAGCTCCAACTCCAGGGGTTTGATCCTGACTCGTTCAAGGTTGACTCAGCCTTCCACCCTTCCAAAGTTGGTAAAATGAGGACCCAGATCGTTAGGGGCAATAGGCTGGTTCTGTAAACCACTTAGAGGAGGCAGTAAAGCACTATTGTAAGGCAGTATATAAGTTAAGGGCTATTGCTGTTAGATAATTAGCAAGCTAGGCAGTTCAACCATTCTTCTTTAAGCATTTTGAACTCGCCAAATAGCTATCTTCCTATTTCTGCTTTCCTGGTTAGAAATATTCCTGCAGGATCCAATCTGGGTGGGTCACCAGGACCAGAGGTTTAGCTATTCTATGCATAAGTATTTATGTGGTGCTTGTCAATAGTCCAAAGTGCACATACTGGTAGAGACAAATTCCCTGAGGAATCTCAGAAGACTAAAACCGCTGCTCCAGACGACTGACTCAGATTGGATCCTGCAACATTATACCGGAATACGTATTATTTGCCTTCATTCATAAGAAACGTTCCTGTTACTGATCCATTTCAAATCTTCTTACAAATCATCCCATCGATGATTAAGCTACAACTTTGAATAGCACCCCTTGCTCATTTTCGATTACCTCAATCAACCAACTCTGTCCCACAAAAAGAAAAATATTCATTTGCTACATTTCCGGGGGGGGGGGGGCGGGGGGGGGGAGAAACAGGTGAAAGGCATCGGATTCAATACTAGGTGCTGGAGATCTGATTTGCAAATGTAATCTTCTCTGACAATGAAATATTATCAAATAAAATTACTTCCTCCCTGTTCTCCTTTTCATTAGCTGTGCTGTTTGGATAATGGTGGTAAAACCATTCGTTAAGAACAGCAGAAATTAAGCAAACTATTTTTGTGTCCAATTTACATACTTCTTGTCTGTGCAGTAATAACTTGAATGGATTTTTTCCCCAGTAAGGTCAGCTTCGTGTATAGGGATCATTATAGGATCCACGTGAAATCATTTCTATAGTTCTTTTCTGCCCCAGATTCAAGATGCTACCCAATACATCCATTTTCAGGGCTCTTCAATAAATGACATTTTGTGACATCGGACAGTGCATGTACAATGAACACCTCTGGAAATACAAGTACACAGGTTTCCATTAGTTTTTTTTTTTTTTTGGTTTTTTTTTTGTCAAGTGATTATAAGATAACAGATATACGTACAAATATAGTTATGAATACATGAAATGGATACATATAAGAAAAATAAAAAGAAACAATAGGACAGAGATGGTAGGCACGTGGTGCGCTTATGCACGCCCCCTACAGACCTCTTAGGAAAGGGGTGAGGTCAATAGTAGACAGTCTAAGGTTAAAGTTTTTGGGGTTTGGGGAAGAAACCACAGAGTCAGGTAGAGTATTCCAGACATTGACCACTCTGTTGCTGAAGTCCTATTTCCTGCAATCAAGTTTGGTGCAGTTTACCTTGAGTTTGTATCTATTGTGTGCTCTTATATTGTTAAGATTGAAGCTGAAGTATTCATTGACAGGCAGGACATTGCAATGTATGATTTTATGTACTATACTTAGATCAGACTGAAGGCGGCGTAGTTCTAGATTTTCTAGGTCTAGAATTTCAAGTCTGCTGGCATAAGGTATTCTGCAACAAGTAGAGTAGTTCAGTAACAAACTCACAATTGGAGGAATGTTTCCCTCCATCCAAAGTCAGGCAAATATCTTTCTTTGAGATTAAATATCTCAAACAATATATCAAACAATATATTTTGTTTTATTTCCTTTATCTTCTTGGTGGAAAGCCAACCTACCATTGGGGAACTGAAGGTAAAAACCTGTTCCAGGTTTGGTTCCAAGATATCTGGAACAAAATCCATTGTATCCAGATTAGAGGCAAAAAAATAAATAAATAAGCACTATGTGTTACAGATTTTGTTGTATTTTGGAAGTTCTCAAGTTCTTTTAAAAGTGTTTTCCCGAGATTTGATTTCTATTTTTGATGAACTTATCCACTGTTCCTTTGTCTACACTTATTCTCTGAATCTAATACTAATCTTTCTCTAAGCCAATAACAATCCACGTTTTTCCTGCTGCTGTTTATCTTAATATATTTAAGATTAAATGCATTGATCAAACATAATTTGTCCTAGTTTGTATTTGTGGTGTTATGGGAGGGGATTAATTTATAACATGCTCAGAAAGGCAGCCTAGTCCTCCAGTGATAGTGGCTGGATTTTAAATGACTTTGTGTTGTGTTTTGTTTGCAGAAAGAGGAAGATATTGCCCTTAGTTTACTATATTGCACCTACCTCCATCTTTAAGGAGTAGAAAAGAAGATAGTGGCAAGTAAGACTGAAAGATTGAAAGCAATTCTTGCTTGGGTGAGACAGACCTGGTAGGATGAATGAGCCCCTATAATATGTAACTGGCTGTGCCTGTCTGTCTGTGTGTTTATTCTTGTGTGTGTTGGAGAGAGAGAGAGAGAGAGAGAGAGAGAGAGAGATATCAATGCATAAAACATGCATACATACTGCATTACATTTTTAATTCACTAACTAGAGTAACATCTATTGAACAGAACGGGGATTACTTTTGTATCAATGTTCCCAGGGACTATGCTGAAAGTATGAATAAATATTGGAATAATTTAAATTATTGACTGGGCAGTTGTATATTCAAATGCAGAGCACTTTGATATTAAAGCAACACAACCTGCAGACCTTTTTCACTGCAAGACAAATCTGAGGAAAATTACATCTCCTGTTCTTCATCCAATCAGTTTGCCTTCTATCGCTTTTCTCATTAAGCAATATAGGAATGTTTGTGTCTGTGTTAGCTTCAGGAAAACATGTCTTCTTTATAGATACAAGTAGTCCTGGAGTCATGACCATAATTTGGACAGGAACTTCTGTCACTAAGTGAGATGGACAGTAAGGGATTTTTTTGCCACAATCACGAAGTGAATCACAGTAGTCATTAAGTACCTCATGCAATCGTTTTTTTTCCCATTGACTTTGGTTGTTGGAAGCCTCCTGAGATCATAAAAGGCGTTCATGCAACCCTGGGATGCTGCACACATTGTAATTACCTGCTGATTGTCAAGCACCTGGATTTTGATCACATGACTGCGAGGATGCTGCAACCACCATAAGTCTGAAGACTGTCATAAATCACTTTTTTCAAAGCTGCTGTAACTTCAGTCATTACACGAATGATACATAAGCTGAGTATGTCAGGGCAATAGGAGAGATTCAGTTGATCTACAGTCCTCTTAGCTTGTTTCCTGTTCAACCATTTCAAACTCAACTTTTTCTGATCTTAGAAAGATCTAATGTGAGCAATTAGAATAGAATGAATAGGATAGACTTCTTTATTGGCCAAGTATGATTGGACAACAAGGAATTTGTCGATGAAAATGCTCTCAGTGTACATAAAAGAAAAGATACATTCGTCAAGAGTCAAGAATCATCAGGTACAACACTTAATGATAGTCATAGGGTACAATAAGCAATCCAATCATACTAGAAAACAGTCAATATAAATCGTAAGGATACAAGCAACAAAGTTACGGTCATACAGTCACAAGTGGGAGGGGATGGGTGATAAGGAGTGATGAGAAGGTTAATAGTAATAGTAGTGCAGACTTTGTAATTAGTTGGACAGTGTTGAGGGAATTATTTGTTTTGCAGAGTGATGGCTTTGTGGAAAAAACTGTCCTTGTGTCTAGTTGTTCTGGTGTGCAGTGCTCTATAGCAGTGGTCCCCAACCTTGGCAACTTTAAGCCTGGCGGACTTCAACTCCCAGAATTCCAGCTTGCTGTCTGGGGGATTCTGGGAGTTGAAGTCCACCAGGCTTAAAGTTGCCAAGGTTGGAGAGCCCTGCTCTATAGCATCGTTTTGAGGGTAGAAGGGTTAGAACGACTAGGACATTTTACTAAATCAGTCTTTCCTCCTTCATTGGCTAAAGCCTTCCTGTCAACCTCAAAATAGGAAAGAATCCTACAGTAGTTCCTTCAATATTCATTCATTCATGTCATTTGCCTATCATGGGGCTATCCTAGGCGACCTAGAACAATAAAAAGGAAAAGAAGTGTAAACAAAATAGTAGCAAAGAAATGAAACAATAGAAGAAACAATGATAAGGAAAACAGTGAGAATACCGCCATATGAGAATAAAAGAGGGATGGGTAAGGAAGCAGGGGTGAGAGGGGAAGGGAGATCTTCTATGAATCTAATGGCCACCTCCAGTGTGGGATTCCCCTGGTCAACCAGTAGAGGCAACTCTTCGGGATCTTATAGAAGGAAAGGAAGGGGAAGGCAGATCTCGTCTTGGAGGGTAGGAGGTTCCAAAGAGCGGGAGTTATGACAGAGGAGGCTCTTCTCCTGCATCCAGATAGCATGAGTTCTTTGACCGATGGGATCCTCACAAAGGCCCTCTCTGCCAGCACGAGTGGGGCGGTCTTGTCCTAGCAGGACAGGATGGTTCATCAGGTAGCCTGGACCCACGCCACGGAGGGCTTCAAAGATCATAAACCACACCTCATCCACAGTCTGCATCCAGGAGCAAGCCAGCAGCCAGTGTAGTTAGCAAAGCAGAGGTATAATAGGGGCTGTTCTAGGGCCCCCAAAGATAGTTCTCACTGTCACACTTTGAATCAGCTGAAGCTTCCGGATGAATATCAGGATTAGCCCCAGGTAGAGTACATTGGGACGTGACAGATGAAAGATGACTAGGGCTTGTGTGTAACTAAGAGCAGGGAATCTATATCCAGGAAGCGGGTGCACAAACCAGAGCTGCACAACAATTCTCCTAATCACACCCACCGCCTGCTCTTTAAGCAAGAGTCCGGAGTCCAGGAGAACTCCTAAATTGGAAACTGTTAGATCGGGTAGATCGGTCCCCACAGAGACGCGAGACCAAAAGTGAACATTCAGCTCTTTATTGAATATACAGTTTTGTACAAGACCTGCACTTCACGGCAGCCCTTCATATAGGAGCTGTCCGCGGCGCGGCGGCCAATGACAGCACTTTTAATCTCCTGCGATCGGCTTGGCCAATCGCGGTAGATTCTAAGCGTGCCAATCATGGCCGTTTAGTCATCCAATCAGGTTGCGGTCCGTGTGGGCCAATCAGGTTTAAAGGTTTGGAGTATGTTAATACAGAACACAAACTGGATTTGAATGGGGTAGTGCAATCCCATCCAGAACTAAGAATGACAAAAATGAAGATTCTGGCGCTCCACAGACCCAAAGCCACTCGTTCTTGCTAAGATTCAGTCAAAGACTTTCGTTCCCCCATCCAAGACCATGCTTTCCCAGGGATTTTAT
Source organism: Pseudonaja textilis (assembly GCF_900518735.1). The sequence goes on from NW_020769355.1 coordinate 5,376,372, forward strand.
TAACTTTATTTATTCAACAGAACAAATAAATCAAATGTCCATTGGAATGCTTGATTTAACATTAAATTTGTCGGTTGTTTGTACAGAAGAAGAAAACTTATGAAATTGCTATAAAATTTGAAATAAGTTGATTGCCATCTAAGCAGGCATCCAGCTATACAGACTAGGAATGGGAAGCCCAGCTGTTCATCTGTACTTGTATCTTTGAAGTTGAAAATTCAGCAGTGTAGTAGTAATTTTATATATTATCGTGATTATCTCTTATTTTCTGTAACTATCCTCAGTAGAGAGAACCATTTTTTTTAAAAAAAAGAATTGTCATCCACCTTAATCTAATTATTATTCTAATTTTAAAATCCATTGGTGCATATACATATCTATATCTGTCCATTGTGTGGTGCTTCTAATCCATTGTGTAGCAACTATAGTTGGCAATGCTGCTTTTGGAATGAAATTTTATTAATGGAGCAATTAGCCTAACCCATCATTTAAAGCAGGGGTGTCCAACCTTTCACCTTCCCTGGGCCACATTAGAAGATGAAAATTTGGTTTGGGCCGCACATAAAATAAAATAACAGTAACAATACCTGATCATCCAAAAAAACCATAGAAACCATAGTTAACATATTAAATTTATTTGGAAATGAAGTTAGTGAGATGTTTTTATTATTAATTATTTATTAAAAATTATTTATTTTTTATCACAGTTTTTTTATCACGGTTTTTTTATCATGGTTTATTTTCCAGCCAAATTTTGCGGGGCGGGGGGGGAGAAAGCTCGCCCGCCTCGCGCCTACCTCTCCTCCTGCAAATGGCCCGGCTGGATGAGGCAAGACTGGAAGGCAGAAGCAGCAGCAGCAGCGGGGGCAGAAGCAGCGGCGGGGGCAGTGGCGGCAGCGATGGCAGGGGCAGAAGTGGCAGCGGGGGCAGAAGCGGCAGGGGCAGAAGCACCGGCGATGGCGGTGGTGGCAACAGCAGGAGGTGGCACTCTGACAGCGCCTGCTTTTTCTGTTGCTGCTTGGCCTGGCGCTCGCCTCGCCCTGTCGCGCCTGCTTCTCCTCCTCCTCCTCACTGGCTCTGGCACGAAGGTTGGGGTGGGCACTGGGCCGCATTACAAGGTGACCTGGGCCGCATGCGGCCCTTGGGCCGCAGGTTGGACAAGCCTGATTTAAAGCAATTGCTAATACAATGAAAATGCTGCCGTTTCCCATAAAATCTGGTGATCCCTGGTTGATCTTTATTTTTTAGGTGTCCCTAGCAACACTAACTTTCTTCATGACCCCACTTTCTTTTCTTTTCTTGTCTTTTCTTTTCTCTTCTTTTTCAGACAAACTGTTGGTGTAGCCTGTTGTCCTCCTCTTGGGCAAAGAAAAAGGGACAAGCCTGATTCATCGCAACTATTCCTGTCACAGCTACCAGGAAAGAACCGGCTCCTTGTAGCCTCGTGCAAATTAAATAACTTTCGGTGTCCCTTTTTTTTAGCTTCCAATTCAAACTCACAGCTTGGCCAAAGAGATGATTAATTTGATGCTTTCAAAATGTGGCTATATCATTATACTAACTGCGCTGCAAATACAAGAGGATGGGAAGGTGGCGGTGAAATTAATAAACGTGAAGATAAGATCTGTAACCCAGCAAAAGAAAAACAAGAGGAGAGGAAAAAATAGCACCGGCTAATAAAATAGTCACCTTTTCGAAACCTGATAGCTTTTCAAAGTATTAGGCTTCTGTAAGCGTTGCCAGCAAGCTAATTTTAGGAGCCTAACACATCTGGAAGACACCAGGTTCAGATAGACTGCTCTAATATTTGCAGATCTAGAAGCTCTTAACACTAAAAAAAAAAAAATCAGAGGTGAGAAAAGGAGGAGAGAAAAATACCCATCCTTGCCCAGTCAAAAGTCCATAGCAGCCCTTGTTTAATGGAGATTCTCAGTCATCCAGGTCAGGATTGGCCTAACGGTGTTTTTTTTCAAAAGGCATCTGGACTTTCTTGTTTTTTTCCTTGAAGACGTTTCGCTTCTCATCCAAGAAGCTTCTTCAGTTCTGACCTTAGTAGCCTTCCTAAGGCCTTCTAAAAGCCCTAGCAGCCCTTTTCCCCTTTCAGTTCAGTTCCTCCAGTTAGAGAGGGCTACCTCAAGGCTTCTTATCAGAGGTGGTATTCAGCAAGTTCTGGCCAGTTCTGGAGAACCAGAAGCGGAAATTTTGAGGAGAACCAGCAAATACCACCTGTGACTGGTCTCACCCCCATCTCTTCTCTACCTCCTGAGTCCCAGCTGATCGGCTGGGTCTTCTTTTGTTGCCCTGCACAGGAGAACGGAGCTGGAAAGCAGGTTAGCAGGGTGGGGAGGGAATGGGGATTTTCCAATATATCCTTTCCCTAGAGTGGGGTGGAAATGGAGATTTTGCAGTATCCTTCCCCTGTCAGGCCCACCAAGCCATGCCCACAGAACCAGGAGTAAAAAAAGTTTGAATCGCACCACTGGCTTCGTATTTGTAGATATGTCTCACCCATAAGCTGAGAACATGTGCAAAATATGGAGCTTTCTATGATAATCCCCAGGGAAAACGTGTCAGGACACAAAGTTGGAAAGTTTCCAGACCAGGCATGGACTGACCTTGCAGTTCAGTATAAATTGCAGGGCAGACACAAATATAATAATAAAGCTCTCAAACAAGCATGTGGAAGCTGTGATGTTCTATCACAGCATGAAAAGGTCTTGATTGTTGGCATAATTTTCTCTCTGAAGCCCTTTCCTTTTCCTTGGCAGCTGTTTTTCTCTCATTTGTAGAGTTTGGAGGAAGCGAGATTTTGTGGGCTAAAGAAGAGCAATGCACGAGTGCACAAAAGTGTTCATATCTACATTCACCCCTACGCGTGCAAATGATCGTATATTAACATGTATATTTTCTCAATGTTCTAGATCTGGGGAAAGCTATTTTGATCCCCAATGGAACCTATGGAGTTTACAGGGAAGCGCCTGTGGCTGCTTTCCATCTGTACGTTCATGGCGAATGCAACGTCTAACTATGGATTTAATCTGTCGCGTGCATGTACAAGATGCAACTTTGGAGATATTCTAGAATTGTCAGGCGAATTAAAAAAAAAATACAAGCAAAAAATATTCCAGTGAATTGAAGACTGTGTGTGTTCAGTTGAAATAGAAATCCCAGATGTACAAGACTGGAAAACCGGAAGTGGAGAATGGGAGCCATTGGAACATCCTGGCTGGAATACTGACTAGGAGCAATGATCACAGCAACATTTTGTTGTGTGCCTCCTGGAGTCACTTTGCGTGAGTTGGGCGGCAATATCGATTTATTTAATAAATAAAAACACGTTTTATAGCGGGCCCAAATTGCTAACATGTAATGCTAATTCTTGATCCTTTCCTGTTGACAATGTGAACTTAAATCCATGGGGATGGCGTGACAGTTTTCATTAGGATCTTCGGTGTGAAGATTGAGGATTTAAAACATGAATAATAGCTGTTACATTTTTCAGCGATGGAAGTCTATGCTGTTAACAGCTCTGTAAGGCAGATCAGTACTTGTCCCAGCGCTGCTTCTAGGGAAGAGAAGATAAATACGCAGAGAGAGTAGTTTGCCCAAGGTCATCTAATGAGCTTCTAAGAGGTAGGTTTCAAAGCAGCTTTTTGATTCGTAACACTGCCGTGAAAATACAGCATCTCTAATGCCTTTACCGTTTTGTAAGGATCCTGAGAGAGAGACTTGAATGTGCATTCATTAACCCTTCACAGTAAGTTTAAAATAAGAATAACATGTTTCAATTTTCAAAGACTGAATAGGCAAGATTGACCTCATATACTAATGATCATCTCTGGGTGTGCATGTGCGTGCGCGCAATTGCATGTTTGCATATGTGTGTGTGTGTGTGTCCATGCATGCAGTCATGGGTGCCCTAGACCTGCCTCCCTCTACTGATGAGAGCAGGCAAGCGACCTTGCAGGTGAGCTCAAATAAAGCAACAGGGCAGGATGGCATTTCTGCTGGGGTCCACTAGACCCAAATGCTTTGCAGGCATTCCAAGACATCTTGGAAGTTATTTGGTCCACAGAGGAGAAGCTTGATGACTTCTGTGATGTCCTCATTGTGGATCTCTATAAAAATAAGGAAAGCAAATCAGGTTATGGAAACTACAGAGGTATGAGCTGTGGCAGTGAATTGGTTAAAGTGCAGTACTACTTCTGCTGACTGCTGGCTGCTGGCTGCCTCTAATTTGGCAGATGGAATCTCACCAGGCTCAAGGTTGACTCAGCCTTCCATCCTTCCGAGGTGGGTAAAATGAGGGCAATAGGCTGACTCTGTAAACTGCTTAGAGAGGGCTGTCAAGCATTGGGAAGTGGCATATAAGTCTAAGTGCTATTGCTATCTCACTGCTGTCCCTCACAAACAAGATATTTGCTTACATTCTCCTGAAGACTTGCCTCTTGTCTCAGAACAGAACCTCCCAGTGGCACAGGGTGGCTTTCAGCCAAAGAGAGTATAACAGACATGGTATTCGCCATGAGGCAAGTCTTGGAGAAGTGCATCGAGCAGAAAAAGCGTCTTCATTCTGCCTTCATTGACCTGACAAAGGCATTTGACACTATAAACAGGGAAGTGCCCTGGATCATCCTGAGATGTTATGGATGCCCAAAGTAATGCATGTGATTCTTCAAACTATTCCACAACAGAATGGCAGGCAGGTTCTTTACAATGGTGATACCTCAGCATTTGCCATTTCCAATGGGGTAAGACTGGGCTGTATGCTTAGCTCCTCTATTATTTAATATAATCTACACTTGCATGTGGTCAAGTGTTGTCCATCCTGAGCATTTGTTGGCAAGACAGTGCCTCTAACCTAGAGGTCTTGGATTGCACAGAGTCTGCCAGCATTGAGTCCCTGATTATCACAGCCCAGATGAGATGGATAAGGCACATCGTCACAATAGATGACTGCCACATGCTTCAACGGTTGCTCTATAGCAAGGGTGTCAAACTCAAGGTCCGGAGGCTGGGTCCGGCCTGTGGAGTGCTTAGATCTGGCCCATGGGGCCACCCTGGAAACAACGAAGGACCAACCTACGATGCCACTGCTAGGGAAAAGGGAGCTTGGGGAGGCCACATGTGGCCCTCCTGAGCTCTGTTTTCACTAGCAGAGGGTTGCAGTAGGCCACTGGAGCCAAAAACAGAGCTCACACGGCCCTCCTCAGTTCCGTTTTCATGGGCAAAGAGTTGCAGGAAGCCATCACAGCCAAAAACGGAGCTCGGGAACCCGTTTTCACTGGCTGAGCGCTCAGGCCACCACAGGCACCCCCAACACAAGTAACATCGAGCTGGCCATGCCCACCCTGGCCACACCCACCCTTGTCCTTCAAGGTCAAACTCAAGCCTGATGCAGCCGTCAATGAAATCGAGTTTGACACCCCTGCTCTATAGTGTACCAGAGTCTGAGAAAAGACCCTAAGATCAACCACACAAGCACCACAAAGACATTGCAAAAGAAACCATGATGTCCAGCCAAGGGGACTAGTCGCTGCAGCTGCTGACAGAAACCATTGGCAAGTCCCGTACTATGAAGCCTCTGCCAGTTTTGAAGAAAGGCACCGCCAATAGAAAACCATGAGCAGTGTCATAGAATTACACTCCCAGTTACTACAACGATGCCCCCATTGTGCTAGACTCTGCACTTCCAGACTTGGGATGGCAGGGCCACTTCTGTGTCTACAGATAAACTACCCAAAGTTCTTCCAAGCCAAAGAACTGCCATAGACTAGCTATCAACTATAAGCCATGAAATATTGAAAGCTAACATGTACAGTAGCTGTTGCACATCAAATAAACCCCTACTACATTTGCACTATTTGACTGTTATTTGATTCTGGGGGTTTTCCATGATTAACCCTGGGATGGCAATTTCATTTTGGCTCCAATGTGAACATAATACAGTACAGTAGATTGTAAATCATTCTAGCATTGCAAAAGGGAATAAATCATTCGAACACTGCAAAAAGGAGAAAGCAAGTCAAAAATGGCTGGAAAAAAACCAAGCTAGGAGCTCTGAAATATCTCCTCGGCTTTTTCCCTTTTCTTCAGCACAATTAATACTACTTAATATATCATTTACTCCAATCGTGCAACTACTTAAACTGAAGCCATGTTCATGAGTAACTTCAGAAGAGAAACAATTTCTAGCCTCCCTTTTTTCTGTACATAATCATTAACAATCAGACCACAGAGAAAAGAGAGAAAGAGAAAGAAAAGAAAATCTTTCTGTCCCTGCAGAGCTGCTCTCTTTTCTGATCCCAGTAAAAGGGTATTTATCTGTTTGATATATTTATATAGTAAGACTTGGAAGGCCTAAAAGAAACGGATGGAAGAAACCACTGAATAATTGCTAGGTCAAGGGCAGAATGTCAGAAATGCCCGACTGGATCCTTTTATTTCTTTTTCTCAAATAATTTTTATTAGCAATTATACAAGTAAAGGATAAAAGTCAATGCAAAGTACAAAAAATACAAAAAGGGATTACAAGATAGAAAAAGAAAAGAAGAAAATAGATATATAGAAAAAAGAAAGAGAAAAGGGAAAAAGAAAGAAAAAAGAAGTAACTTGCCCTTTCATGCTAACAGGTTTTTTTAAAAATAATACCTTACCACTGTCTCTAAATAAATCTCTCTTCTCCCCCATAGCTCAACTCTTAGGCCAGGGAAACAAAATCAAAATGCTATGTTAACCAATCTCCACCAGCAAACATCCAGTAAGGGCAATCTAATATATCTATTTTCTTCTTTTATCAAACAAATCAATCTTGTAAATCAGGGGTCTTCAAGCTTGACAGCTTTAAGTCTTATGGACTTCAGCTCCCAGAATTCCTCCTCCAGTCATGTTAGTTCAGGAATTCTGGGAGTTGAAGTCCAAAAGTTTTAAATTGCCAAGTTTGAAGATCCTTGTTGTAAATCTTCTATTATTTTAAAAAGATATTTGACCCCTTTTATAAAAAAAAAAAGTCTCGGAGCTAATTTGCTGCTCATTTGTGATTCAAAGTGAAAATCCTTCAGAACTTTAACAAATTTCTCTTGTATCCATAACTAAAATTTATCCTTGTGTTTGTCTCTTCTAAAAAATCCTTCCAACCCTTCGTAGAGCAGTTTTGTAAATCCAGAGGAGAGTGGGGGAATTCTGATTTAATGTCTGTTTGTCTCATTTAGGGAATAAGTCATCCATTAGATCCATTTGTTTTGCATTTAAGTCCTCTTCAAATTACTTTCATAAACATCCATTACAGCTTCTTCTTATTTTACAACTTCATAAGAAAATACTCGGAAAATTTTACCAAACATCTGATCAATTCTGTCCAAAAGCTTAGCTGAAAGGTGTGCAAAACTTTAAACTATGGTTTTCTGCTTTATGTTCTGGCTTTACTGTCCAACCTTCAAAGTCCCATTATTAAAATAAAAATAAAAACAATTTCCATTTCCCCATGAGCAGGTATCTTCTAAATAATTCAAAGCTATAATCCCCAATCTTTCTGGCCTGTTAATCTGTTATAAATTTGCAAAATCCATATATTGAGCACTCTTTTGATGCATAGTCCAAAATGTCATATATTTTTAAAGCTTGCTAAATCAAATTCACATGAAGAAAAAATCGTATAAGTTTTTCCTGATTAATACAGAAGTCCCTTGCCAGGCCAGAGGGTTTTAATCCCTCCACTATACAAAGACATTTTTTAAAGAATCCAAAAAAGTGATTAAGATATAAGACTCGGTTGAGGGTAGTGTCCATAAAGTCCATATACTTGCTTTGTAAGCTTGAGCTGGATATAAACCAACTCCCAGCCACTCCACTCATAAACTGACCATAAAAATGAGGGTTTCTGCAACTCTGCTCCCAAGGAATGGCTATCCAGAGTCATGTGGTTAATCTCAACTATCTCTCTTTTCTTCCAGAGAGATTACACTAAATTAGATAAATCATCCAGCAGCAATTCCATTCACAAAGCTATCTTGCTAGCTAACAAAAACCAGTAAGGCATCCGCTCATCATGGCCCATACAGGAAATCTTCCCACTGGATCCTTTTAATGAAAAAAAAAATTGATAGAAATGACTGAGATAGTGCCTGAATGAAAGGACACTGAATGAAGGAAAACTACACTTCCCAGGCACTCTTTGGAAGCAATAACAATCAAGAGATAATGTTCTGACCCACCGTAGAACTAATATCTCTTCTGTACTTTCAAGAAAGAATTAATGAAGTTTAGTGGGAAGAGACAGCCAAAGTTTTGATGAAGATAAAGTTAGGGAAGGAAGCAAAATCCACTTTTTACTTTTAAGATCTTAGAGCACAAGCAAGATACAAAATATAATAAATGCAAGAATCAGTCTGTTGGCAGCAAGAGAGGGCTATCCCTTTGTTCACATTTGAAGGGAGGTGCTAAATTGTCCATGTTGGAAAGCTGCATATTCCACAAAAGTTTTGGGTATTATGGGAAAAGAGGTCTAGGGACATGAAGGGTAGGGAAGACTTAGTTCCGAAGCCATCCTTGGTGATTCTCCAAATTTAATTTTTGAGCTTTTTATGGAAGAGACTTCATTCTTTTGCCTAAGAAATTAACTCCATTGTTGGAAATTTGACAGTATTTCAGAGTTAATAGACAGGTTTAAGTCAGGAAGTATGCAGAAAGAAATCACAGTAAATTAAAGCTTGAAGGGAGTAAGCGAGTATATAATTAGTAATTCCCTGATATTTCCTATTTAGTAAAGCTCTTCAGTCTTTTTCTGTTCTAACTGTTGGTAGTCTATGATTGTTTATTTATGAATCATATTTATAAATCTGACTGATTTCTGCGTGGTAAACAACAATAAAAACAAATATAGACATAACCGGTTAACTAGGAGGGACCAACTCACCACCAAAGGGTTGCTAATATTGGCAGAGCCATCTCACCTCTCAGAGCATCTCCAAGGGATGGCTCTTTGAATCCACCCAGATTTTGGTGATGCAATTTCCCTCTGCCATCCCAACTGACATACATATTGCAGTAACCCCAAAACCCCTCTCCATTTGCTCGAGCAACCCTCCCACCACGTTATTCCTCCCAAATCCCAATACTAGATAGAAGTTTGCATCTTGCCATAGAAACCATTCTTATTTGCACCTTTGCAATAGATTTAATTCTTTCCTAAAGCTCTCTGCTGTCTACCCCTTCTCCAATCTGAATGTCTTTTCTCTCTTAATACTCTTTTAAAAGTATGCAAAGGGATAGGGATTACATATACAAGGCATGTTGCATTGTCAACCGCTGCTAAATCCAGAAATCTCTTCGCTCAGAAGGGTGTCTGATCTTTCCTGAGAAGCCATGGATGCTTAGCAATTGTTGTCCCTTTATCATGAAATAGATCGTGTTAGTTACATTGCACCCCCTGAACAGCAATAAAGAATAAAAAGGGGAAGAGAGAGCTCCCTAAGATCTGTAGGGAAATGATGAAAGAGCTAAATCTGACAGATATATGGAGAAGACTACATCCTGAAAAAAGACAATTTACATTCTATTCCAATCCCCACCAAACATGGACACGGATCGACATGGCATGGATGAATGGGGAATTAGCAAACGAGATAAAAGAAGTGGAAATTTTGCCTAATGAATAGGCAGACCATAATCCAATACAGGTAATATGGAAGGGCAGGGCAAAACCAAAGAAAAGATGGACTTTAAATACTCAATTAATAAGAGAGAAAGAATACATTAATAAATTAAAGGAGGAATTAATTTTTTTTATAAAAGAAAACGATAACGGAGAAACCTCGAAACAAAATATTTGGGATACGATGAAGGCGGTAATAAGAGGTATAACAATCTCTTATAACGCCAAGAGAAACAAGGAAAAATATTCCCAACAAAACAAATTACAACAAAGAATTAAGGAGCTAGAAACCCTTCTACAAAATACCCCCTCCCAAAAAAATTTCTTTCTTTCTTTATTTTAGGAAATGTATATTGCCGCGTACTCACGCATGATGACTCAAGGCAGCTTACAAGAATATGAAAACCTCATATAAAACAATAGAACTAATAAAAGAGGATAATCACATCATAAAATAATATAATAACACCCCGTCCCTGCGACAACACACCGCATGAGCCATTTAAATAGGCTCCATCCTGCTCTGCGTTCCCCAGGCCCACTGGCAGAACCAGTTCTTCCATTAAAAATGTCTTTGTCCCTTTAAGATTCTCCCCAAACCTGTAGACAAAAATAGATTTTGTCTCACTAAGCTGTGGTGTCTTCAACCCTCATGAATCTACTTGTAACCCTCATCCTCAAACATCTGGTTATCTCTTTGCCTGAAAACTCCCAGCCTACCCAAATAAGCAAGAAGTCACCAACCATTCCAAGGTCACTGATGCTCATTTAAAGCAAGAGCTACTGTCTGGCTAAGAAACCAGTTCTAGACCCTCAATCCTCTGTGGTTTCATCCTTTTTTGCATGCAAGCAGCTCCTAGATCATTTGTCATTCTTTTCAGACCCTTTGCACTAACTTTCAAATGGTGGCTTAAGTAAATGTATATTTGGAAGGTAACAGGAGGTAACAGTGAATGAATGCTGCTGACCAGGCTTCAGCTTAATTTTCTTAAATGACAAATTAGGCTAGTGGTTCTCAGACTGAGGGTAGTTACTACCAAGAGGATAATTTCGGCATTTCCTTAAGGTAATGGAACAATTTGTAGTTGTTCATTTAGGAGTCGAGGATACAGATTAGAAATGCAATTGATGAGGTGCTCAAATAAAAAACTTGAGTGTTTTTTAGGGGATGGTGTAGAGTAATGGCATTGTTCGAAACCAGGAAAAAGAGTTTGAGTTAAATATTTTTATCTACTTCTTCATTTGCCCTACAGGGAATTTCTTCATAAGCTGTTATTCCAGCAGTGACAAAAACCAAACCAAACAGCCTGATGGCCCCCAGATGTTCTGATTTCAACTCTTATAAATCCAAGACTTTAGGGAAAAGACAGCATGGGAATTGTAATTTAAAGTATCTGGGATCTGGCAAATTCCTGAAGACCAAGGGTGAAGTCTTACCATTTTGGAGGGGGACATATATCACAAAAAGGAAAGGAACTGGAGTTGAGGGTTTTGCGAAGGAAACTCTGAGGTCTCTGTTGATTTTAGAACACCTATAGGCCGTAGGCACCAAGCCAGATTTTCTGATCCGCCTCTTTCCATGAAATTCTTTCAGATCCCCTCCACTATGACTTCTATTTTCAGAGCCTGGATATAAATCAAAATAAGAGAAAACATTCTTTCAATGTCTCCTTCCCCCTTCAATTTCTGCATTAAGGTCAGAGTTATTAGCCTAGGGAAGGGCTGAATGGAACCGCTTAATTTTCTCTCTCTCTCTCTCTCTCTCTCTCTCTCCCTCCCTCCCTCTCACACACACACAGATTATGAAACAAACAAACAAATATAAAAATAGGGTTTTGGACTTTTATTCACTGTTCCCCAGGAACTAAATAAGGGGGATGGATGAACTTGTAAACCCAGAAAACTGTTTTGTTTAGCCTACAAATATCCACAACAATAGATGCCACTTCCTGAAAAATGTAGGGATTTTCCTCACGTTAGAGTTAAAATGGTTTCCACCCGTCCTTGAACTGGCAAGGAACTATACAGGCATAAAATTATTTGTCCTGACTGATGGTCCTTATTCTGCTACAGACCCAGAAACAGTGCTATCCTTATTTACAGGGTACTGGGTATATTAGGAACTGGGATTTGTTTTGTTCCTTTTCCATCAAAAATCATGGGTGACATGATAGGAGTATTCCAGTATTTGAGAGGCTGCCACAAAGAGGAGGGGGTC